>DF357763.1:8250-91252 GCA_000787875.1 Solanum virginianum
GAATGAGTTTTGGGACTTGATATTTGGGGTGAAATATTTATCTAGGTGTTTGAGAGGGCATTGGGGAATGTCTTATATGATATGAAGGTGAAATATGGCTAAGTACAGGTATTGTCATACATAGGAAGACTTAGACCCAAGAACCAAAAGCCTTAGACCGAACTAATAATAATTGGGCAAAAGTAACACTAGTCCGGACGTGACCAGGGGGTAGACTCATTCCGGATAAGAAATTTTTGGAAAATTGAAATTATGATTCATTAGCTCTAAAATCAGGGTTAGAACCCATTTCCCCTTGATCAAGAATATGAAGTTCAATTTTTAATATAACACATAGATTTTGAGATATATGGAAATTACGATTTTGGATACTTTCGAGGCACATTTTTGGGCACTTTTTAGGATCATTTCATGGATCATCATTTTTTATGAATACATGTCTAGTTTGTGAAATTTGATTTTTGAATGGACCCAGGGGATCTATTCCGAGTTGGAAATTACTGCTGAAAAATCTGATTTGGTGCAACACTCTTCTCTAGGTGCGTGCCTTGTGCTCCACATTCATGGAGGTATTGCACTTCCCTTCTCCACATTTATGGACTAGGTCTTTGCATTCAAGGAGTACAGTTCCCTTAGGTTCCGCATTCACGGGCCTTAGCCCCACGTTCGCGGATTTCTTCTTCGTCATATGCTCTGTATTTGTGGATATCCTTTCACGTTCGTGAGGTACATTTTCGTTTGAGTCAGTTTTAATTCTGTAAAACATCAATTTCAATATTTCAAGCTTTCATAAGACAATTTTGGTGAGACGTTTTGTGGAAATCTCTTGGGGAAGTGTTTCTTTCATCAAATTAATTAATTTTCTTGACTTTTATTGTGATTTTAGCTTGGATTTCATGATTTTGAATCTGTAAAATGAGATTTTCATACGTTTGAATTGGAAACTTTAATTCATGATTTCTCCCTCAATCTGAGCTTAATTTTGGTGGAATTTTCATCCACGGACATCTCTTTTTGCGTAGAATCAAAATTTTCTGTCAAATTTCAGATTTGGGAACTTCAAATGTTAGCCTTACTTTTGACTATTTTGTCCTTAAGACTAATTCATTCCAATATGGATATCAAATTGTCATGACCCGACTTCTCAAGTCATGATAGCGCCTGTCTGATCCCGCCTATAGGTGATGTTCATGCTCCAATAACAAAGTGATCGCTGACTTAGCAGCTTCTCAAGTCATGATAGCGCCTGTCTGATCCCGCCTATAGGTGATGTTCATGCTCCAATAACAAAGTGATCGCAGTTAGCAATAAACCTAACCAAAGGTTAGGGTCAAATCCATAAGGAATACATGGCTTGACCAAGTTTATCCATTAACAATCATTTCAATTATCAATTATTATAGTCTATCAAATGGGGGTAGGGATTTTGAGATTCAAAATGAAGAACAAAAATAAACATTATCCTAAGTATGCAAGAAGACACTCAAATTGAGGGACAACTTGGGAATTGTGTTGCCCATGATTCATTGACACAATTACCCTAGACAACATAACCCTAATTCAGAATTTGCATGCACGACGGTAACTTTAGTTCTTCCAGCGCTATTGTGAAGGTGAAGGTCGAATGTCACCATGGCGCTTGGTCGGCAATCATAGTGTGCCAACTAACCCTAACCCACTATCCCAGTTAACCTTCCTTGGTCAGGTTTGGTTGATTAGACAAGAACACATCAATCAAATCTAGTCATTTACTTCCATTTTCCTATTTGTCACTACCTTGGTCAGGATCGTGATAGTAGTTGGGGTTTGGTGTTGGCCACCATCAAACAATAAGAAAAGCGAAGGGAAATAAACAATACATGCAAAACCCTAATGGAAGAAATGCACAAAGTCTAGGTTATTTCAAGTCAACTACTCATGGTTCCTACAACCCCAATTTGTGGGTGCTTAGCTACTCATGTCTAAGGTAAAATAAACAACAATGAATGTAAGAGACATGATTAAGAGTTTACCAAAAACAATTAAGAACAAAAACACCTTCAAGTTGGAAACCACAATCTTTGATTAAAAGAAGTTGAGTACAATGTGATTTTCCAAACCCCCAAAGTACGTCTTCAAATTAAGAATTGAAATCTACAATAAACCATAGAAATAATCTAGAGAGAATATTCAAAGTATGGAATTTTAAAAATACTCAAAGTCTCCATTCTGCAGTCCCCAGTCTCAAACCCTATCATTAAGTATTTATACTATTTACAAATTCACCTAAAACACTAAACGGAAAATACAACTAGCAGCAGGAATGACTTGTAAGTTGACCTGCGAATCATTATCAGGCTCTCGTAGTCAGCACTTGGCATTTTGGACTTGACTACTATGACCCACTGTTATGAGTTGTTCCTTGGGTTACGACTCATATGCTCCTTTCGTTGTCTATATCTTCAATTCTTGGGCCAAACTTTTAGCTAACTATTTCTTGCTATGGTCCCTACCTATACGAGTCATAGTGAGACCTAGGACACGTAGGACACGTAGGACTGACCTCTACTTTGCAACTTGTTAATTTTGCTCACTGTCTCATGTTACGAGGGAACCTTATAACTCGTAGCTTAAGCTACGACTCATAGGGTGGCTCGTATGTCCTGTCCTTTAGCAAAATTGGCAATTTTCTCCCAAAATCATGCCAACCTGTATTTTCTACACGACTAACACAGAAATACATAAAAACCATAAAAAATCACATTAAGAACTTGCAAAATCCCATATTTTAGGTAGCAAATGTGCTGTATTTTGACAACAAGTCAACAACTGTTGCTTGTCCTCAAGGGATGACTCGATCTATGTAGACAATGACAAACACATAACAACTACTCTAATGGCATATACAACAATTAGCTCTGATTTAGGTACCCAACTCTTACTTTCAAAACCTGATTGCATAGCTACCAAATAAACAAAAACACAATTATGCATCTGACAATCCAACTATGAAACATAGAGGAGTACATCAATCCACAGTCACTAAACAAGTCATATGTCAATCATGCAATGCAGCTACCTTCACAGAAAAGAAGTCCCTCTATCTCACACAAAATACATTTAAAATTTAGGGACTGTGCAAGCATTTTCACTCTCACAATTGAAATTCATGAATAATAACTAACACCATAGGCTTGCCCCTATACTCAACTCCGGACTGATGACAAGATGGATTCAGATCACTTTTAGGGGATAAGAGGCTTGTAACATAGGCTCATAGGGCTTTGGTATGACATTTTAGGCAAGTAGTGACTAAAAGCTATCCAGACCTCACTTGTGGGATTTCACTGGGTATATTGTTGTTGTTGTTGTTGTTGTAGTGACTAAAAGTTATCCTTGAACTATATTTTTCAACACTCTTACCTCCATAACTCAACCATATTTATTCAATCCACCCTTATTCTTCCTTTTCAAGCTTTTCCTGGGTGCTTTCTTTCTCTTTTTTAGCTATGCCTTACTTTTGAACTTATTTTGCTATTCACTTCAATCTAAGGTAACTTCTCTTTTCTTTTTCTTAGCCGGTACATGACTTTTCTTTTCTCTTTTTCAGTTGTGCCCCATTTTCATTACTTTAACACAATAAAGTCCACCATCAACTTAGGCTTTTAGCCTGAGATGAAGCACGCAATATCTATTCCCTAAACCAAGGCCCGTATTTGTAGCTACCCTCAACTTTGGCTTTTAGCCTTAATCGAAGTTCACATGTTCAAGGATAGACTAGGGCCAATATCAAGGTAGTTCATAAAATAAGGCTATACTAGCTAGGTGTCAAGAAAGAACAGGTACATGAAATGCTCAAACATTTGGAACAAGGGATCAACTATGACATTTGGTAAGTCATTTAGGTAAAAATGAGCTCACTAAAAGAACAAAGGCCTAAGATCCTTTCCTAATCAACCACATCTCCAGTCAAATCTTAGAGTAACAAGGCAAGTTCTGAGTCAGTACACAATGCAAGAATATGGGAAAATAGGCTTACACATACATGTCATCGCATACATAATCAATCATAGACTTACAGGTCATGCTTCAAGCATCAACGTGCCTTCTATTTATCAGAACAAACATTGCTAGATAATCATATATAGGATTACAATAATAACCATCAATCTCAAAAATTTGAGGGTACTAAATTTTCAAAACATTCAAAAAGCCTTTAAATATTATATATGCCAAAATATAGCAACTACTATAAATCTACAAATTATCTAATTTTGAGGGTACCGAATTTTCAAAATATTCAAAAAACATTTCAAGATTATATATGCGAAAATATAGTAACTACTATATATCTACAAATTATCTACACTAACTAAACATGTCTGTTCAATATAAATTAAAGCATCCTCAAGGAAAAAGAAAGACAATAAGAAAATGTTGGGATAAAAAATAAAGAAAGTTATGGACTCAAAGATAATCAGACTTTACGTTAATCCATAACTTCCCACACCCCACCAAAAGAAAATACTTTGTCCTCAAAGTAAATACATGTGAGCGATAAGGGAAAAACAAGGGGCATACCCTAGGTTGCCTCCCAATAAGCACCTGATTTAATGTCACAGCATGACGAGATGAGCTTCAATATGCATGCTTCTTCCAAGTGCCAATCCTCAACTATCTTAATTTCTTCCATGTCACCCATGTAGAGCTTAACTCTTTGGCCATTTACCTTGAAGATCTTACCATCTTTGCTTTCTAGTTTGATAGCACCATGACTAAAGACATGTATAATACGGAAAGTACCCATCCACTTAGATTTGAGCTTCCCAGGAAACCACTTCAATCAAGAGTTTTAAAGCAATAGCATGTCCCCTGGAGCAAATATGGGTTCTCAATTTTGCAGTCATGCTGAATCTTCATTCTTTATTTGTACAATGAAGAACTCTTATACTCTCTCAATCTGAACTCATCTAGCTCATTAATCTGCATTAGTCTAGATGTTGCTGCTCCATTCCAATCTAGATTGAGTTTCTTTAATGCCCACATTGCTTTATGCTCCAACGCGACAGGTAAGTGACAAGCCTTTCCAAAAACCAGTTGGTATGGAGACATACCAATTTAGTATTTTGAAGGCAGTGCAATAAGGCCATGATGCATCATCCATCTTTCGCGACCAATCGGTGCTATTCATATTTATGGGCTTAGACAAGATTTGTTTTATCTCTCTGATCAATACTTTTACTTGCCCGCTAGTTTAGGGGTGATAAGGCATTGCCATCTGATGATTTACACCATACTTCTCAAGGAGTGCCTTGAATAATCCATTGCAAAAGTGAAAGCCTCCATCATGAATTATTATTCGAGATGTTCCAAACTTGGAAAAAATGTTTCGTCGAAGAAAATTTGTGACACTTTTGGCCTCATTGTTTTGCAAGGCTATGTCTTCCACCTATTTAGAGACATAGTCTACAACAACCAGGGTATACTTCTTCCCATGAGAGCTAACAATGGGTCCCATGAAGTTAACACCCTAAACATCAAACAACTCAATCACAAAAATAGGATTAAGAGGAAGTTCTTTACTCCGTGAGACTCCACCCTTTCTTTGATATCTGTCACAGGATTTGACATAACCATGAGCATTTGATTTATAAAAGGCCAATAGCATCCACATTGTAATACTTTATAAGCTATATGAGCTCCACTGTGGTGACCACCAACTAATGAAGAGTGGCACGCTTCAAGGATGCTCATCATCTCTGCTTCTGGAACACATCTACAGATGATCCCATCAGCACATACACGAAATTGGTATGTCTCATCTCAAAAGATTTTTTTCACATCATGCATGAATCTGCGATGTTGATGGGTATTGAGATCAAAGGGTACAATATCACTCACAAGGTAGTTAACATAGTCTGTGAACCAAGGAATAATATTATGTTAAGCCGCCAACACACATTCATAAGGAAAGAAATCATCAATATCAAGTCCATTATCAAACTACACCATAGCTCCATCCTCTAATCTGGAACATGATACTCTGACCCCTTTCTATCAATCATATCAATGTTGAATTCTTGAAAAAGAAGCACCCATCTTACCAACTTAGGCTTTGCATCATTTTTGGCCATCAAATACTTGAGTGTCGCATGGTCCGTATGTACTATCACTTTGGCTCCCAACAAGTATGACTAAAATTTCTCAAATGCAACGACCAATGCAAGTAGCCCCTGTTCAGTGATCGTGTTGTTTTTCTAGGTGACGTTCAGTGTTGGGAGTCATTGCTTGGGCTACAATTTGTATACTCCTCTCATAGTCTACCTCTTTACTTCTTGATCCAAACTTTTAGCTCACTGTTTCTTGCTACGATCCCTACCTATACGAGTCATAGTGAGACCTACGACTCATAGCGTGGCCTTGTAGGGTTGACCTCCACTTTGAAACTTCTTAATTTTACTCACTGTCTCATGTTATGAGGCCACCTTATGACTCATAGCTTGGGCTACGACTCATAGGGTGGCTCGTATGTCCTGTATTTCAGCAAAATCAATAATTTTCTCCCAAAATCATGCCAACCTGTATTTTCAGCACAACTAACACAAAAATACATAAAACACCATAAAAAATCGTATTAGGAAGTTGAAAAATCCCTTGTTTTAGGTAGCAAATATGCTGTGTTTTCATAGCACATCAACAAGCAAGCCAACCCAATACCCACGACACTTGTTTTGAATCATTGATGATAAAGATACTAGCAACGTGTAAGTATGGTAAACACAATCCACCCAAGACCTGGAAATTACCTCCATAGAGCTACTATAGACTCAAATACTAAACAAAAACATACACTCAGTTATATACATGACCTGGAGAAACTCTTACATATACAAGACAAAACTATAACTGTACGGGGCTAGTGTCCGAATACAAAAGACTACCTCAAAAATAGAAAGAGACTGTAGAATATCAGAAGCTGTTGCTACTTACCCAAGTCTCCTGAAACGTCTACAAGCTCCCAATTAATCGCCCAACTTGTATCTTGACCTGCACCATGAGTAGATGCAGAAAAGTAGGGGTGACTATCAATGGAAGGCACCAAATAGGCATCTTCCCCCAACTAAATGAAATGTAGTAAATATGGTAAGAACATAAGTAACAAAACACAGTGTTGCTAGTTATCTGAATCGAGGCCAAAAGATAAACATGTCTGTAGAATCATAAAATCCCAACCAAAAACCTAAGTGATATGCAATTATATCGATAGACGAAACCTGAAGATCAAGTGTCAACTATGTTAGTAGCATCTAGGGAACGCAACTAAGAAGAACTAGAAGAACCAATGAAGAAGAAAAAAAAGGACAAACTAAGCAGGGCCAAATAATGTATGATGAAACCAAATGATGAAATCTAAAGGGAACCATATCACGACTGTCACAGGACTGAGGTATGGTGATGTACGTGGGTGTAAGACCCTAATATCTATGCCAGTATACCGATCAGGCCCCTATAAGCCCAGAAAGTATGCCCATACATAACCATAGGGTATATAGGTATAGGATACATGGATAAGTAACCAACCACAAAGGTCTTAACCACCAAATCATATCTAAACCACTAACCGAACCATTATGGCAAGAGAGGAACTCAGAACCCAAAACTCAAACCACTGATGTGACTCAATAGGTGCCATAATCTAGACCCAGCCCGCAGATCATGCCCTATGATAGACTATAAGCAATCCTCTCAGCACCTAGTGCTGGACTATAGGCGATCCCCTCAGTACATAATAAGAAGTGCAACACTAAAAGGCTATATCCTGTGCTTGACTATAGGTGATACCCTTAGCACCCTCTATTGGACTTTAGATAATTCCTTCAAAACATAATCAACAGTGCAACATAAAAGGCCATATGCTAGAGTATAGGTGATACCTTCATTATAAAATAAGAAGTGCAACACGTAAAGGCTATACCTTGTGCTGGACTATAGGTGATACCCTCATCACCCTCTGTTGGAATATAAGTAATCGCCTCAGCACACAATCAAGAGTGCAACACAAAAGTCCATGTGCTGGACTATAGGCGATACCTTCAAGACATAATAAGAAGTGCAACATGTAAAGACTATACCATGTGTTGGACTAAAGGTTATACCCTCAACACCCTTTGCTGGACTATTGGTAATCCCCTCAGCAGACAATCAGAAGTGCAAAATAAAAGGCCATGTGCCAGAATGTAGGTGATACCCTCAGTATGCTGCGCTAGATTATAGGTTATCCCCTCAGTAGAATATTAGAAGTACCACAGAGAATTAGTCCCCAAAATACAACAGTCTCTCAGTATCTGATAACCCAATAAGCAAACTAATCAACCCAAATGTACGTCTCAACAAGAGTAATATAAATGTACGTCTCAGTAGGAGTAACATAGGATTGTGTATAACTGTTGACAAGTTCATACCCAGCTAGAGACATGGCAAGTATTTAGAATAATATTAACTAGATCAATAATATTCAGGCTCGTTAGTGACTGTAACAAGTCCTCCCGACAGAATAACATGCAGTCGAGTAGATAATAGAGATAACTTGCCCAAGTAACTATGTGCCAGTTCACTGGTAATGTGACAAACTCCTATACAGATGGTAGTCCTAAGGGCTAACTCACGCAATAAATATCTCAACCACAAATGACCCGATAAATCCTATAAGAAAAGGCATACATCTTTTTAACAGAATCACATCCCCATTTCTATCTCAGCAGAGGTGTAGCAATATCATATCTCATGTCAAAAGTCACAATGCTCATTTAAAGGCAAAAATAATAATATTTCTCAAGATATAACAGTTACCCAGTATGAAGTAAATCTAGCAAATGTATAATAGCTAATAACAGTATATCTAGGCATATATGTCCCAAACACAATATGGAATCATGTTTAACCAGAGACAAGTATATCACAATAAGCTAGTCACATGTATTCAAAATAACAGGGCGGTCACAGTAGTATCAATGGTATCTAAAACAATCAGGGCTATCAGGATCAAGCATATATGAGAGCAGATCCCCAGGACAAAGTACAATTAACAACTAGTCTCATAACTACTATATCTATGTAACACCAGGCTACACCCACGTATACACAAAAGTCATGCCAGAGTACATACCTGTTACATGGCATCAACCCACACCCAGCCTTTACTAGATCTTCCCACAGTTTAACAGAATTAGAACACAACTAATACAATAACTACCACTAATATAATACTTTACACAGTAACCAATATCTCACATCACCAAACATATTATATACTCAATAAAACTAGTCTATATATAACACATCCACACATTTTAGCTTAGTCTAAGGTTTAAGGAAGCCTAGCCTACTTGAAAGATGAACCCACGTACTACAGATTAGTCTACATGAGTTTTTCCCTCTCTGACTGCCGCCAAATCTCAGATGTCAAAATGTGAATCACAATATAAACATGGCTATTTTAGTTGTAATATCTCGAGAAATGGGAGAGAATAGATCAATTGCAACTAAAACAGAAAAAGTGGGCCCAAAATGCCAAACCAACCCCTGAAAAATGATTTGTACATCACTTCGAGTCTACAACCAGAAATTATGGTCAAATGAGGCTCAAAATAGTCAGAAACAATCCAAAAAATGATATTTCTTATGGAGAGCTACATATATGTACATCAGCTTCTCGGCCAAATTTTGTAAACGTAGAGTCAAATTAACATAATCAAAATATACCACAAAGTAGGTCTCAAAAGTAGTATAATTTATACCCAAATTTTATTGAATTCTAATAAAAAATGACCAAGATATCTCAACTAAAATTTTTCCAAAAAATCATAACATAACCTGAAGCTATAACATCATTTTCACATGAAAACAGAGCTCTATCAATTAATTTCGACATTACTACGATGAGCGCCATGGAAAAACTCATAGAATAGACCTAAAATTTACTAAAATTTGGCTTAAAACTGATAAGAAATTGAATATCAAAGTTTCCTAAAATAACAATATGATACAATAGCAAAACTCTTGATTTTCACCCCAAACGACATGCCAAAATATGTTTTTGAAACTCCTATGATGTTTCCCTCAACAAAATGTACAAGTTATCCTTTTGAATCACCAAAATCAGATCAAAATTACAGAAGATATCACAGGATAGTTTCTCTTCTAATTTTGGCAATTTTGGAGAGAAAGTTATTGGATAAGGCCATTTACATCCCTTGACATCTGGCATTTTCTGGTTTGGCCACGATGCTGCCATCGTTTATTTACAAGCCACCGCTCAAACTTAATTTTAATGCTCCAGCCTCATCCAAAGTCACAAAAATACCATTGACATATGCAAAATTCCTATTGCAGGTAGTTTTATTCCAATGTGGGTCCTATTTCCCAATATTAAAGTCTAACGAAAGGACAAAAATACATTTGGAAGCCTCAAAATTCAAAGGAAAGGTCCTCCTAGACCAAACATAACGTTTTGATCGAATGGTGGAGGCACAATTGAAAAGGACTTTGACTAAAGTCATTTACTGACCTGTTCGGACAGCTAACTTTGTAAAACTTGATATAATTATACCGATCATGCACCTAGTCTAATTTGGACATTCTGGATTTGATAAAACTGTTAGAATATCACTTCGAGGCCATTTACTAGGACTTTACCTGAATATTCATTTTACGATTATAGTCTCTCGTTTAACTCAAAAAGTTATATAGTTGTCAAATGATTCACTCCATGGCCGCATAATCAATGTCAAGGATTTATAATTAGCTCGCGGTCACTCAGATGCTCAAACTAACAAAATATTTATGAAACCACAAAAATGATCTAGAGGTTCATTACACAAAATTCATCTCTTGGCAAGTAATATCAGTTTTTGATAGCGATCTGTTGACTTAGAGATCATTTTTAGGCTTAGATTGATCTAAAGCTTAGTTCAAGTGTGGATTTAGCATCAAGGTAGGTTCGACTAACCTTTTTGAGACAAGATTTGAGTTATTGGATATGTTATGTGGTAATTATAAAATTTAGACTATTTCACGAGTAATTGGATTGATATGGTGAAATTTGGTTAAAATACGATACTAGTTATATTGGATTTAAGGTAAATTGTGACTCTATTTGATAAAGTGAGTTATATTCGTGAGACTTGAGATATGTTGGATATTATGATGATGATATGAGACTTGTAATATCATTGGGAGTGATAGTATTGGTGATATTTTAAGGATCATGTGCGTAATTTCAGACTTGTGAAGCCCGATACCAATGGTGTACATCATAATTGATGAGAGCATGCTAATTTGAGATATGACTTATCGTACCAGTTATGATCTTGGCATTATTTCCTTGATTCTATGACAGTTATTTATCGCTAATCTTATTATGTTGATGTTATAAATCTTGCTATTGTGGCATTGGCATGCATTTATCTCATATTGCGTTTGTACCACCCCTTGATTACATTAAGGTAGCAAGGTTCAAATACTAGACCACCTTTTTTTAAAATGGCAAGTGAGAGATTGTACAACTTTTAAATCCCCTTGACCACATGAAGGTGGCAAGGCTGAGGTATTGTGATACTTGAGAGATTTTAGTACATGGTCTGCGAGGGCCATGATTTTATCGGTAGCATTAGCTCGATAGATATGTATATTAGTTGTGCGATAGTCATGATTGCACCTCATGGATTGCACATATATGTCTTACAACATTGCATCATTGGTTGTATTTACTATCTTTTATTATTATTACAATTATGTGTGTGTATATATATAGTGTGTACTAACCCTTTCTCTGCAGGTGATAGGATTCTACATTATTGCATACTTATTCAATTTCTCCTACCCCTTGGTTGAACCTACTAAGTATATTTTGGTGTACTTACCCCTAATTTATTTCTTCCTTGCAGATCGAGTACAGGGACCCCATAGGGTAGTTTTTCTTATTCTACCAGAGTCCTTCCTTACTATCCTAGATTTCAGCAAGGAGGCTCAAACTACAAATCGTTGTTGATCTATTGAGACTTCTTTTATTGTTTTCCATTTCAGACTTTGTATCATATATTATAAGATAATGTTATATTTACTTATTTGTACTACTTTAGATTCTCTTGTACTCATGACTCCAGGTTTTGGAATTATACATTTAGCTTCATGCTACTTTTTCTTTGGTTTATTCAATTTAGTGCGATCTGATTTTGGTATTGCTTTTATTCATGCATTTCTTCTTATCAACTCTTTTGAAAGTGTATAATCTACTACTTTTGCGCAAATGCCAATTACTAGAGACTTATGATCCATAGGAGAGCCCGCGCTAGCTAATGTGGACTCCACTTGTGGTCGAGGAAGGGCTCATGGTAGGGCTAGAGGTCGAGGAGGTGCTAGATAGGCAGATCCACCTAGAGGATAGGCTAGATCAGTGTATCCAAAGCTTGAGTAAAAGTTCATAGGGACTCATCGACCTTGTTCCACTACCCTTAGCCCCAAATTTTATGCATTTGATCTAGGAGCTATTACTTTAGGTATTAGCTAGACTTGAGAAAGATCCTCCTGCTCTTGTTACTCTTGATGTATCAACTTCTAAAGTGATGGGTGGCTCTTTTATATCTCCAGTTAATCCAGCTACAATTGTGTAGGTCATTCTTTAGTCCCAACAGATCCTCCTATGGTCTCTATTATTCTACCTTAGACTTCTCAAATGAGTTTGGTTCAAAGCTTAAT
This sequence comes from Solanum virginianum, assembly GCA_000787875.1. Classification (NCBI taxonomy): domain Eukaryota; kingdom Viridiplantae; phylum Streptophyta; class Magnoliopsida; order Solanales; family Solanaceae; genus Solanum; species Solanum virginianum. The sequence continues at coordinate 20,986 of DF357763.1, forward strand.
GGGTTGTCTATTGCACCATCTACTGCATCACCCAGATTTATGGTTCCACAATCTTCTACTAGCTTAGCCATATCTATAGTTGAGTAAAAGAGTTTTGAGCAGTTTATTTTCTTAGTACCTTCGAGATTGGAAGGTACACTTGGTGATAGGGCTTATGACTTCTTATTGCAGTGTCAAGATGAGTTGTGTAATTTGGCCAATCATTAGTCACATGGAGTTGCTTATACCTCTTATTAATTCACCAATCTAGCCAAGGAGTGAGGAGGTCAATTTTTGCTCGTATACCGATTGGATAACCTGTTATGACCTGAGATAAGTTTATTGAGGTATTCGTAGAATTGTTTGTCTCATATAGCCTCCAAGATAGCCATCAAGATGAGTTTGACAGGCTTCACTGGGGTTCTCTATCAGTATCAAACTATAAGACCACATTTTATGCACAGTCTAGGTATGTCTTTGTCTAGTATCCCTATAGAATTTAAGACAATTTGGTGCTTCACCAAGGGATTGGCAAGATATCTTAAAGAGGCCAGGGTTTCTTTGGTTCTAGAAGGTGGTACTTTCCAGAGTGTGGTGGATCAGGGCCGTATGATTGAGCGTTTTCAACATGATTGACAAGGTGGTGGGTAGAGATTCTGTCAACCTGGCCAGTTTAGTTGATCACCGCTATGAGATAGGGAGTTTTCGACATAGGGCCATCAAGGATAGGCAGTCCATACAGCCCCTTGTATATGACAGTATTGATAGGTCTACGACTACTCAGAGAGGCCGTGATAGCTCTTTTAGTGAAGTCAGACAAGGTATTTCTTCAAGAAAATTATCTAAGGGATGGGATCATAGAAATTACTATGTTTTTGTGAGATTAGTCACTTGGCCAAGCATTATCCACATCGTGCACCTTCCACCCAACCTATGGGGACACAGTTAGTGCATCTAGCCCTATACCAAGCGGCTAAAGACACCTCTTAAGGTATGAGGGGTGGTACTAGATATGGTTGAGGTACAGTAAGAGGTGGAGCCTGTAGAGGCCTATAGATTGGGGGGATGCAAAGTGTGTTATGCTATCCCAGGTCGACCCAAGAAAAGGACTCTAATGTAGTTATTACATGTAATATTCCGATGTGCCACCATTCTTCTTAAGTTTTATTTGATCCAAGATCTACGCTTAATTTTCTATAAATCTTGATATTACATGTGAGCCTCTTGCCGAGCTAATGTGTTGCTAAAATAAAGCATTTTTTATGCTTAAAACTTAAAATTTTATGTTTTTTCAAAGTGATGTTAGTGGGTTTGATCTTTTTTAGGTTGATTTTACAAAATTACAAGATTTGGTATGATTTTAGGCAAAAGTCTTCAGATTTTAAGTTTTTGGTGAATTACGAAGGACTCTGTGGGCCGTGGTTTATTTACAAGCTATAGGGAGTGTCGTAGGCCAAAAACAGGGAAAGGCTGATTTTGAGGAGCTGACAAATACAAGTTGCCAGATGAGCTGTAGAATTATACATATCTCATAGAAGAGCTCACAGAGTGAAGATCTGAAAGCATGTTGAATGTTGAAGTGTTGTCAGACAAAGTCACTTATGAGTCGTAAGTCGGATGAATGGTCATGGATAAGGTTTTGTATGGAGGGTCAAAATTTTGAAGAGTTTTAGGAAAATTAGCAGACGAAACCTTTTCCAGGTGGTATGTTAAAAGATGACCCTTAGATAGGTTTCATAAGTTGAAGACATTTTAGAAAGTGCAGAGTATGAAGCCCATGTACGAGCTATAGGGCTATGATTGCACCTACGCCTCGTAATCTCGTCCGTATAAGATGTTGAGTCCAACTTTCTGATTCCATTTTTGATTTGTATTTTACTTATTATAAATAGTTTTATAAGTTTTTCTTAAGAGAGTGAGGCAGAAAATGACTGCGAGAGAGTAAAGAGACTTGAGAACTCATATTTTGTGATAATATTGCTGGCTATTTCATTGTTATTTCTTGTGGAGAATTTTGGATTTCTTGTTCTTCGGTTTATCACTGTAAGTGTTTAATTATGTTATTCCATAACATGATTCTCTCATCTACAATGATCATGCATAGCTATATCCACAACTAGGATAGTGACAACCATGAAGAACTAACAAAATAAAATTGGATAATAATTCTTAGCAGTGTGCATGCATGTATAAATTATTCCATTGATTTAGAATGCTTTTTAAAGGTGGCAATGTTAGAACTCTCCTAATTCTTACTTGCTGGATCAAGGTGGTAATGAATGAGATAAGAGAATGATTAATAGGATTCGATATGATCCGTCTCATCTAATCAAATTAACCAGATCAAGGGGTGCTTATACAGGAATGAAAGGTAAGCTTTAGTATATCACACCAGGGGGATGGATAAAATTACATAATAAAATTTACCTCTTGCCTAGATCAAGTGGTTCAGTAAACATGATTTACCAATTTTGTGTGCTACACACCGGAAAGGATTATGATTAACAGGTTATACTAGGTTAGGAATTCATAGGGAACACAATACCCTACTTACTTCTCTCACTACATTAACAACACTTGCTTCTAGTTTAGGTTTACTTACTGTACTGCAAAGCCCCCCTTTTGGGAGATAAGTACATTAAGTGATCCAACTTACTCGTAATTATTCCAGGTCTAGACCATGTTACCTATGGGTTCAACCCTAACCTTGGTCAGGTTATATATTTTGACAGCGACCATTTATACCTTCAAAGAGAGGTATAGTTTGGGTGACATCATAATTTTGGTGCTGTAGCAGGGGAATATGACTTTTAGACTGGTTTAATTTGGATAATTTGTGAATTAATCCTTATTTTTCTTTTCTTTTTTTATGTTTTTTGTTGTTTTTATTTTGTTTAATGTGCATATGTAGTGTATGCACAAAACTCATAGTTGAGGCAATCCCTTGACTCCATTTAACACAGATCTCCAGAGAACATTGAGAAGAATAGCCCAAGTCAACATGAACAACACTCCGAATAATGCTACAAATGCATCACAAAATTAAAATAATGATCACCCACCACCACCACTGAGGATGTGAATCCACCGCTATAGAATCTCCAAGTTGCTAGTATTATATGGAATCAATATAGGCTTGACCCTATAGCCGTGGATATCACCAGAGCTATTATGTTACCTACTTTACATGATGACACAAAATTTGTGATTTTGAGAGGGTTGCTACAAATGCTACAGAATAGAGGGTTGTTTGTAAGCTTATCATCAAAAGATCCATATAACCATCTATATAATGTCATCTTTGTCTGCAAGAGTATGATAGTGAATCATAATTTGTCCATGGATTCCATTAGGGCTCCACGTATTCCCATTGTCTCTAACAGGCGAAGCGATAATATGGGCTAAGATGCAGAAGGCCTTTTTGGAGAGAGTTTTTCATAGGTCAAAGAAGCTAAAACTAAAGGATCAACTCAACAACTTCGAGTAGTTGACTGGTGATTTGATTAGTATTACATAGGAGAGATTTGCAAAGTGTTTGAGGAGTGTTTTGGACTACAAGATTGTTGATGATTCCTTGGTTGAGATCTTGTATAGGGCAATTCGTGATAATTGCAAAGCGGTGGCCGACACAGTCACTAGCGGCTTATTCTTAGATTGTCCATTTCTGGTTGTGATACACCCAAATTTACACTCCAAAAGGAATAGTTAAGTGGTCACTGATCAAATATATAACTCAACAAGAGTTGAGGTCGGCCTCGTAATCTCGTCCGTATAAGATGTTGAGTCCAACTTTCTGATTCCATTTTTGATTTGTATTTTACTTATTATAAATAGTTTTATTGTGAGAATATAACTATTTAGCACCTATTTTTAGATGTAATATCTATTCTCAAAAACAAGTGCATAAAGTAAATAGGAGTTTAAGGGTGAGAACAAGTGAAGTTAATTGAAATACTAAAAGGAATTTATTAAATTTTGGATTTCAAACAATTGATTAGAAGCTAGGATTATGTTCCCCATGACACTTAATTCGATGCCAAAGTTTCTTAATAGACCCGTTCATGATTATGTATATAAGATCAAGTAATTAAATTAACAAATAATTTACCTCACAGTCCTTTTTTAATGCATTTCATTCCTCACCTCTTGGTCTCAAAACCTATACTCCTAACCCTTGCTATAGATCCTAGAATACTCTCACCTTTTGGTCTTAAGTACTTAGACTAGGTTATTAATCTTGAATTTCTATTGTAAAGATCTTTTCCTAATCACTACACCTATTCCAAACAAGAAATCAATATAGGCATGCCCTCAATGCATCGACTCATTGAGGAAGAAATTAAAGTAATGAACAATACAATGTATATTATAATCAATCCCAAGATTCAACCCAAATTATTGTATTTATAATCAATCCCAAGATTCAACCCAAATTTGTCTACCTTATAGAATTCTCATGGTTCCCATAACCTTAGTTGTGGGTTTAGCCTAGCATATTCAACGTAAATAACCCATAACGAGATAAAGAAATCATGATAAAGAACTTACAATTTATATAGGAAGAAATCCACGAATTAAAGTCTCAAAGAGAAGATCAAAAATTTGAGATCTCAATGTAATTTAGCATACAATAGTGTTCTCTCATCACTTTTAGTCTCAAGCAGTCAATGGTAATTAAAAATGGAATAAAAAAGGTTTATATATACATGGAAAAACCTAATCCAACTTAAAATAGGAAAACAGATATCAGCATGGGTCATGGTCATTGGCATAGCTGGTAAGGTATGTCATGGACAGTGAAATGGTATATGATCCTCCACATGGCTCACTTCTTGGGCTCTCTTCCACCGTTGGTCATTATGGGCCGTGGTAATGTTCACGGTCAGTTAAAATGGTCTATGACCCTTGCCTTGGAAATTTTCTTCACTGAGCAACATCTGTACACCACAACTCTCTTCATGGTCTATGGTATGGCAAACAAGTTGTGGAGGGTTATGTTGACTCACACTTGCGTAGTTTTTTTGATTTATGATGGTGACCTCCTAAATTCATATCTATCTCATAGTTAGATCCACGACCCATGCTCAATCCCACTAGCTGTGCAATAGCTCATGGACTTTTCCTTGCCTTCTATTGCTCCATCCAACCACAACACACCTTATTGTGAGGCCACGACATGCTTCATAGACCGTTTACTACTTCATTAGATGTGAGAGCTCCCGTGGTGCAAACTTTGCTTTCCCTTTGCTCTATTCTATACAAGAACTAGTGAAAGGTACCTCCTATAGTCCATAGGATGATACACGGGCTGTGGTTGTATTTATGTGTGAAACGACCCCAAAAAGTATCTAAAAATATGCCTCAGAATGCCTAGAATTTTAATTTCATATATCTCAAAATTTGTGTGCGATATTGAAAATTCGAATTCATATTCATGTTCAGGGATCAAAAATTAAGGACAAAGGGTCTAACCCTGATTTAAGAGCAAACGATTAGCAATTTCAATTTTCATAATTTTTCTTATCCAGAATTGATCCGCGACAGCACTGCAACGCACAGCTGTCACACACCTATGTTAATATGACCTCCGCGACTGGTCCATGTCATGGACCAGACATGGACCTATGTATTTTATTACCAATAATTTCTATCTCGGTGCAAGGTTTTTGGGTCTTTGGTCCAAGTATTCACAAATGTGTTTTTTCCTATACTTAGCCTTATTTCACCCTCATATGATCCTAAACATTTCCAATACTCACTCAAATAGTTAGACATATTTCCACTCCTAAAATTCAAGTCTTAAAACCCTCATAAAAAATTAAGGATTTCCTTCAAACTTCAAGCCTCCATTTTCAATCTTCATCAAGAGCTTCTTTAAAGCTAACGTATGTAGGTTTCAATCATTGGGTTCTTCCACCCATGGTGCTCTAATCACCTTTTACTCAGTTTTCATGATTTAAAGTTGATTTTATAAATTGGTTTACTAGTATGAACATGTCTATAAACTATGCTAAAGCTATATAAAGTTGAGACTGTTTTGCTATGTTTTGAGCTATAAATCCTTGATCTATTGTAACATTTGATGAGGGGTTATGATATCTATTTCTTGAGGGTATTGCAAGGTGTTGATTGATGTGTTTTGCAAAGGATTTTCTTGCATGATTTCATCTCTATATTTCGTGGTTTTATACTAGCATTATACACCCTCTTAGTGTTTGATAAAATGTCTGGTTATGATTTCTTGAGGAATTGAATGTCCAAAGCATAAGATATGATATGATTGCCTATATGATGATGAAATGAGCTTATATATATGATAAATTCTATATAAAGTGTTGCATTAGACCACACCCAATACGGGGGGGACTAAGAACCCGGATAACTTATATTGGGGTTTGTACTCATCAACCAAGGGAAGGGTTTGTACTTCTCTACCTAGTGATAGGGCCACATCATTACTAACCTAGAAAGGGGTTTGTACTGATCAACCTAGGGAAGGGTTTGTACTTCTCTACCTAGGTAATGGGGTGGCATCATCACCAAACTAGTGAGAGGTTAGTCTTTCAGACCAAAGTGATGGGGCGACATCATCACTAACGTACCAAAGGGTTGGTACTTTGGAAATATAGCTTGGTCTCTTCTACAAATATGATATCCTATATGAGCATGAGCTACTTAAGCATATTTTACTTATGTATTTGTCATATATGCAATGTTGTTCTATTATGCCTATTGCCTATTGTTACGCATTTTGACTATGGTGCGTAATTCTAGTAGCATTGCATCTTACATACTTAGTACATTCAAACATACTAATGCATACTCTTGCCTACATGATATCACCATGTAGGAACCGATGCCCAAGTTGATTCTCCTCATCCATGTGGCTAATTTGATACTAAAGCTTGTGGTGAGTCCTCTACTTCGGGAATCTTAGTCTATGTCACTCTTATTATGTATTGTGACAGTCTTTGTTATTTTCTATTTTGACTATAAGTGTGAGCCCGGTTTTTTTTGTCTTGGCCCTGGCTCTTATCTATATATTAGAGGTGTTTGTTAGACCTGTCATGTATCTATGTTAAGAGCCTTAACACTATTGTTATTGCTATCTATGATATGAGCTTGACTCTTGTTTCTTGATTATAATGTTGTCCAAGCTTTGTTTACCTTAGTCCTGTTGCCCCTATACTTACTCTTTATGTCATTTCTATTGCTTCAGCGACCAAGGATATGTAATGATATTCTAAGAGGCTTGCTTAGGGTCCCTCTTTGGGTTCCCCTAATGATTGTTCTTTGCTATGCTAGATCATGCCAAACACTAGAGAAAGATGGGCCCATACTCTCAAGGAGCAGCCTACTAATGGTAAGCTTCGGGATGCTCTCACTATGCTTGCCCAAGTGGTGGCCAACTAAGTCAATCAAGCAGCCCAAGTCCCTCATGCTACTACCCAGGAGCTTGGGTAAGAGACTTCATGCGAATGAATCCTCCAGTTTTCTAAGGGTCAAAGGTGGATGAAGATCCACAAGAGTTCATTAATGAGGTCTATAAAATCTTGAATATCATGGGTGTTACGCCGAATGAAACAGTAGAGTTGGCAACGTACCAACTCAAAGGGGTAGCTCAAATATGGTATGATCAATGGAAGGGTGATAAGGGAATTGGTAATGTGGTGCCTTGGGAAGAGTTCAAGTTGGCATTCCTTAATCGGTTTTTCCCTCTTGAGCTTAGAGAGGAAAAGTTTGTAGAGTTTATGAACTTGAAACAAGGTACTTTTAGTATGAGAGAGTATGCCTTCAAGTTTAATCAACTTTCAAAGTATGTTCCTCATTTAGTGGCAGATCCTAGATCTTAAATGAATAATTTCGTGATGGGGCTTTTCAACTTGGTAAGTAAAGAATGTCGGTCCGCCATGCTAATTATTGACATGGACTTGTCTAGGGTGATGACCTATGCCGAGCAAATAGAGGAGGAGAATTGAGGAAGAGAATGGGGCATGAGGCCAAGAGGGCTCGATTTTAGGTAAATTCCAAAAGGGTGCTAGAATTCGTCAAGGCCAAGGGCCATATCATGCTACTAATAAGGGGTTTACCAATAACCTCCCTAGGCCTTAAGTTGGTGGTGTTGTGGCTCCTACTAATTTGTGTCCTGCATGTGGGAAGAGTCATAAGGGCCCATGTTTAAAGGGTTCTAATGTATGCTATGATTGTTGAGAGCTTGGTCACAGAAGGATAGATTATCAAAGAAATTGTGGCAAAGGCCAGGGTGCAAATACGGTCCCATTGGGTAGAGGTGGTCCTCAAGGTGGTGCCCTAAGGCACAACTAGTTTTATGCACTACATGGGAGGCAAGGGCTTGCTAAGATCCCCGATGTTGTTATCGGAATGTTGAAAATCTTTGACTTTGATGTATAAGGTTTGATTGATTGTTGGTAAGGTCCCCGATGTTGTTACTAGGACGTTAAAAATCATTGACTTTAACGTATATTCTTTGATTGATCCGGGTGCCACCCTTTCCTTTTTTACCCCTTTTGTTGCTAGAAAGTTCCATGTTGACCCTGAGTTGTTGCACGATTCATATGAAATATCTACTCCTAGTGGTGCCTATATTGTTGCTAGGAAAGTTTATAGGAGTTTTTCTATTTGTATTTTGCATAAGTTCTTGCCTTGTGACCTTGTTGACTTAGACATGTCAGATTTTGATATCATTCTTGAGATTGATTGGTTGCATGCCTACTATGCTTCTATTAATTATAGAACCCGTATGGTCAAATTTCAATGCCCTAATGAACCTATCATTGAGTGGGAAAGTCAAGATGTGGTGGTAAAGGGTAGATTTATTTCATGCATTAAAGCCTATAAGTTGGTTTCTAAGGGGTATTTGTATCATCTTGTGAGGGTTAAAGGTGTAGAGTCCAAAGTCCCTTGCATTGAGTCAGTCTTGGTTGTAAATGATTTTCTTCGGGTTTGTACTTCTCTACCTAGGTAATGGGAAAGGTGTAGAGTCCAAAGTCCCTTGCATTGAGTCAGTCTTGGTTGTAAATGATTTTCTTCATTTCTTCCCAATAATCAACATATCTCCATTCCCCCTTATCATATGTCCCCGACGGATTTGAAAGAGTTAAAGAAACAATTGAAAGATTTGTTGGAGAAAAGATTTATTAGACCTATCCAATCACCTTTGGGTGCTCTGATGTTATTTGTAAAGAAGAAGGATGGGTCACTTAGAATGTGCATTGACTATCAGCAACTCTATAGGGTCACCATCAAGAATAAATATCCCCTTCCAAGGATTGATGACTTTTTTGACAAATTGCAAGTGTCTAGCTTCTTCTCTAAGATTGATCTTCGGTATGAGTATCATTAAGTGAGGGTGAGGGAGTGTGATATTACTGAGATGGCCTTTCGAACTAGATATCAGCATTATGAGATTGTTGTGATATCTTTTGGGTTGGCCAATGCATCAGCCATCTTCATAAACCTAATAAATAGGATCTTCAAACCTTACCTTGATTTCTTTATCATGATGTTCTTGGATGATATTTTGATCTATTCACATTGTAGGGAGGAACATATGGGGCATTTAAGGGTTGTGTTATGAAGACTGAGGGAGGAGAAATTGTATGCAAATTATGACAAGTGTGAATTTTCATTGAAGAAGGTTGCATTCTTGGGTCATGTGCTATTAGGGGATGGTATAAAAGTGTATCATAAGAAAACCAATGTGATTAGAAATTGGCCTAGACCATTGACTCTGTCGGATATTAGGAGCTTCTTGGGCCTAGTGGGTTATTTTAGAAGGTTTGTTAATGGGTTCTTATCCATTGCTTCCCCTATGACAAAATTGACTCAAAAGAAGGCTAAGTTTGTGTGGACTGATGAGTGTGAGAGGAGCTTCCAAATATTGAAAGATAAGCTTGTGTCCGCTCCTATATTATCACTACCAAATGGACTTGAGGGATTTATTGTGTATTACATATTGAAAGACAAGCTTGTGTCTGCTCTTATATTGTCATTACCGGATGGGCTTGAGGGATTTATGGTGTATTGTGATGTTTCCTGTGTTGGTTTGGGTTGTATGTTGATGCAAAATGGTAGGTCATATCTTATGCTTCTAGACAACTCAAGGTATATGAAAGGAACTACCTTACCCATGATCTAGAGTGAGCTGCCGTTGTGTTTACATTAAAGNGGTAAAATATGGTGGCGGATGCTTTGAGTAGGGTGTCTACGGGTAGCTTAGCATGTTGATGGTAGTAGGGAGATAGCTAAGAAGATCTATCAATTGGCTAGATTGGGGGTTAGGTTGGAAGAGGTTGGTGATGATGGTGTTGTGGTTGTTGATGGGTCTAAGTCTTCTTTGGTTACTATGGTGATAGCAAAATAAGATCTTGACTCCACCTTGCTTTAATAGAAGGCCTTGCTGAAAGAGGGCAAAGTAGAGGTTTTCTCCCAATGGGGAGATGATGCCCTTAGGTACCAAGGTAGATTGTGTGTGCCTTGTATTGATGGTGTGGTTTGAGGGAGAAGATTCTTGATGAGACCCACAACTCTTCTTATTCTATCCACCCCGGTTCCACCAAAATGTATAGAGACTTAAGGGATATCTATTGGTGGGGAGGCATGAAGAGGGACATTGCTAAATTTATTTTCAGTTGCCATAGTTGTTAACAATTCAAAGCCAAACATCAAAGGTCGGGTGGCCTAACCCAAGATATAGAGATTCCCACTTGGAAGTGGGAACTGATAAATATGGATTTTGTGGTTGGGTTTCCCAAGACTAGGAAAGGTTTTGATTCTATACGAGTGGTGGTTGATTAGATGATGAAATTGGCTCACTTTTTACTAGTTAAGACCACATATGGGGCTAAAGAGTATGCAAAGTTGTACATCTATGAGTTAGTAAGGTTGCATGGGGTTTCTTTGTCCATCATATCGGATCGTGGTGCTAAATTTACTTCACACTTTTGGAAGTCCTTCCAAAGGGGTCTTGGTACAAGAGTTAAGCTTATGACAACCTTTCACCCTCAAATAGGGTCTTGGTACAAAAGTTCACTTTAGTACGACCTTTCACCCTCAAACGGATGGCCAGGCTGAAATAACCATTCAAACACCTGAGGATATGCTAAGGGTTTGTGTATTAGAGTTGAGGGGTAGTTAGGATGACCATCTTCCTTCGATTGAGTCTGCCTAAAATAATAGCTATCACTCTAGCATCGGTATGGCTCCTTTTGAAGCTCTTTATGGGAGACGTTGTAAATCATCAATTGGTTGGTTTAAGTTTGGAGAGATTGCTTTATTGGGACTAGATCTAGATATATAGGCTCATGAGAAGGTTGGGATGATTAGGGAAGGGTTGAAGATGGCCCAAAGTCATCAAAAATCCTATGCCGATGTGAGAAGAAGAGACCTTGAATCCAAAGTGGGTGATTGCGTTTATTTGAAAGTTTCTCCAATGAAAGGTATGGTACGGTTTGGTAAAAAGGGGAAGCTGAGTCTATGATATGTTGGTCCTTATGAGGCCTTGAGGAGGGTTGGCAAGGTAGCTTATGAATTGAAGTTGCCTAGTGAAATGAATTTGGTTCATCCGATTTTGCATGTGTCTATGTTGAGAAAATATGTTAGTGATCCTAATGCTATTGTACCGCTTGATGTTGTGGGTGTGGTTGAGGATAACTTGACCTATGAGGAGGTTCTAGTTCAAATTGTGGAGAGGCAAGTGAAGAGATTGAGGAACAAGGAGGTAGCATCCGTTAAGGTCCGGGGCATTTAAGGGTTGTGTTATGAAGACTGAGGGAGGAGAAATTGTATGCAAATTATGACAAGTGTGAATTTTCATTGAAGAAGGTTGCATTCTTGGGTCATGTGCTATTAGGGGATGGTATAAAGGTCATACAAAAGTGATGTCCTTATCTTTTCCACTCCACTCAAGTCTAATGTACCAATTGTAAGTCCCCTAGTGAATTCAAGTCTTATGTTTCATCACCTATGTCATTTATACGCATTTATGTTTACCTTGATAAATTTATGATGACTCTACACTTTTGTTGAGGTTTTGAAAATTGTGTTTTAAATGTAATGTTACATTCTTATTGGGGATGATTTGTTAATGACCACTCTTGCCTTATATGCCTCTTTTACATTCGAGAACGAATGTTCCTAAGGGAGAAATATTGAAATGACCCCAAAAACAGCCCAAAAATGTGCCTCAGAATGCTAGAAATTTTAATTTCCATATATCTCAAACTCCATGCACGAGATCGAAAATATGACTTCATATTCTTATTTAGGGGGTCAAAATAAGGGAAAGAGGGTCCAACTCCAATTTTAAGAGCAAATGATTAGCAATTTCAATTTTCGTAATTGTTCTTATCTAGAATAGATTTGCAATAGTACCACGACGTGCAGCTATAGCAGATATATGTTAATATGACCTCCGCAACAAGTCCGCAGATGAGGAACTATGTATTTTGTTGCCTGTGATTTCTATCTCAGTCTAAGCCTTTTGGGTTTTGGGCCCAAGTGTTCCCAAATATGTTTTTACCTATACTTAGCCTTATTTCACCCTCATATCATCCTAAATATTTCCCCATACTCACTAAAACACATAGCCATATTTTCTCTCCCAAATTCAATTCCCAAACCCTCATCCTGAGCTATACATTTACCAATCCTCACTCGAACACAACCATGTTTTCACTCCCAAAATTCAAGTGTCAAAACCCTCATACAAAACTAAGAATTTCCTTCAAGCTTCAAGCCTCCATTTTCTATCTTCATCAAGAGCTTCTTCAAAGCTAAGGTATGTGTGTTTCAATCATGGGGTTCTTCCACCCATGGTGCCCTAATCTCCTTTTACTCAATTTACATGATTTAAAGTTGATTTTAGAAATGCATTTACTAGTATGAACATGTCCGTGAACTATGTTAAAGCTATGTAAAGTTGTGACTGTTTTGCTATATTTTTAGCTATAAATCTTGGATCTATGTAATATTTGATGAGGGGTTTTGATGTCTATTGCTTGAAGGTGTTGCAAGATATTGATTGATGGTTTTATAAAGGATTTTCTTGCATGATTTCATTTCTATATTCCATAGTTTTATACTTGCATTACACACCCTCTAAGTGTTTTATTAAATATCTGGTTATGATTTCTTGAGGAATTGAAGGTCCAAAAGCATGAGATATGATATGATTACCTATATGATGATGAAATAAGCTTATGTATATGATAAAGTTCTATATAAGGTGTTGCAGTAGACCATGCCCAATCCAGGGGGACTAAGAACCTAGATAGCCTAGATGGGGGTTTATACTCATCAACCTAGGGAAGGGTTTGTACTTCTCCACCTAGTGATGGGGCGGCATCATCACTAACCTAGATAGGGGTTTGTAATCATCAAACTAGGGAAGGGTTTGTAATTCTCCACATAGGTGATGGGGCGACATCCTCATCAACCTAGTGAGAGGTTAGTACTTCACCACCTAATTGATGGGGTGGCATCATCACTAACCTACCAAGGGGTTTGTACTTTGGAAATCTAGCTTGGTGTCTTCTACACATATGATATCCTATATGAGCATAAGCTACTTAAGCATGTTTTGCTTATGCATTCGTCATACATGCCATATAACATATTATGCCTATTGCATATTGTTACGCATTTTGCTATGATGCCTAATACTTATTACATTGCATCAAACATACATAGTAGATTCAAATGTACAACGCATACTTTTGCCTACATGATGTCACTATATAGGAACCGATGCCCAAGTTGATCATCCTTCTCCACGTGGCTAGTTCGATACTACTGAAGCTTGTGGTGAGTCCTCCACTTCGGGGACCTTAGTCTATGTTGCTCTTATTATTTATTGAGACACTCTTCGTATTTTCTATTTTGACTATTAGGGTAAGCCCAGTTGCTTTGTCTTGGCCCCTACTCTTATCTATTTATTAGAGGTGTTTGTTGGACATGTCATATATCTATGTTAAGAGACTTGACTCTATTGTTATTGATATCTATGATATGAGCTTGACTCTCGTCTCTTGATTATGATGTTGTGCAAGCTTGTTTTCCCTGACTCTGTTGTTATTGATGTCTATGATATGAGCTTGACTCTTGTCTCTTGATTATGATGTTGTGCAAGCTTGTTTTCCCTGACTCTGTTGTTATTGATGTCTATGATATGAGCTTGACTCTTGTCTCTTGATTATGATGTTGTGCAAGTTTTTTTTCCCTTAGTCTCATTGCCCTATATTCTTATTCTTTATGTTGTTTCTATTGCTTCCATGACCAAGGATGTGTAATGATGTTCTAAAAAGCATGCTTGGGGTCTAGGTTCCCTTTGCGCCGTGTCACGTCTAGGCCCTAGACTTGGATCGTGATAGTGTGGGTTCACTTAGGTTCTTTTTCTTGCCTTTTCTTGTGTTTGCGCTTATTTCCATGACTTATACATTTTCCTACAAATTAACACAAAACAAAACATCAAACCCATAAAATTGCTTGAGAACCCACAAATATAGGTTTAAAGCATCACAAAAGCCGTATTTTAACGATTCATCAACAACCTCAACTTCGAATGGTTGCTTGTCCCCATGTAATGACTACACAACAAAAGACACATAAATACAACTGCTTAATGGGAATCATCCAAAATCCCTTAATCATAATACATATGCCCTATAAGTAAGCTTAAAATGTACTTACACACCAAACAGACCCACATAGATCAAGTTATCATCATACCATGTACAGTCGGCCAAAATAAAATCAAGAACAAAGATGAACGAGTTGTATTAGCAACCTGATAGTGCAAGAATAGTGTCTTCACTACAAATAATATCTTGAACATAGGATATGAATACAAAATAGAGACTAGAATGTAGGCTCTCTCTCATACAAATTATTTTTAACTAACACACAAGTATAGAATATATTCTTGTCATTATTTTCACCACCTTGACTCTGAAATGACCTTTTCAGGATCACTTCAGGACTTTTGCAGCTTTACGATAGGCTCAGGCTACGGTGATGCACATTTAGGATCAAAGTATCTAATTTACCCCTTCAGGACACAACTTTTGATTAGCCTTCTACGTTCAACTGCCAAACTCTTATTACCCCTATTTTTTCTCACTTTCTTTGCCCTTAGGAGTGATTGCCATTTTCATTCATTCTCTTTCTTTCTTCTCTTTTTTGCTCTTTTGTTTTATTCATAGTCACCCTTAACATTTTTTCCCCTCTCATCACTTGACTCTTTTCCACACTCACCCTTTTGCTTAGGCTTTTGTCCTGAGTTGAGGTTTACAATGTCTTTTTAAAGGAGCAGGGCCAATATAAACCACCCTCAACTTATGATTTTGACCTAGGTTGAGGTTCACAATGTCCTTGGAGAGACCAGGGCCAAAGTAAACATTTGCAGATAGGTCAGGATGATGAGTAGGGTAATTGCATAGAAAAGGTCTATTCGGGTTCAAATTTTGTTACAAAGACAACTTCATTTTGTAGGTTAATATTTAGGTTAAGTGACTTCATAACAAAGATAACTTAAGATCCTATACTAATCCAGTTATTAATTGTTTTAGTGGGACTAACCATGCAAATTCTAGCTTACAAGTGCATCAGTCAAATTAAACAAACAAACTCACACGCACATGGCACATATCCTACACTATTTAGTCCTAACCAACGCAGTCCCACTTCCTTCCTCAAGATGCCAAATGGACGTTGTACATAATGTTATACAAGGATCACACAAGTTAGTTAGGATGGGATGCATGCACATACAAGCATTTTGAGACAACTTTTAACTTGGGGCATTTTTAGACAAAAATTATGGGTTACTACAGACTCTTATTGTTATGACTCAAGCCTAGGACCTAGATGTGACATGTTACAAGGGTAACCCAAAGGGACCCCAAGCAAGCCTCTTAGCACATCATTACACATCCTTGGTTGCCCAAGCAATAAAATAGCAATAAAAGAGTAGAAATAGGGATAATCGGGCTAAGGGATATCATTCATAACATAATAACAAGAGTCAACGGAGAGTCAATTCTCAAAGCATTACACATGATATGTCCAACTGCACTTCTAATACATAGATAAGCGCAGGGGCCAAGACAAGCAACCGGGCTCACCCTCATAGTCAACATTTATATAAAAGAAAAGTAGTTCTAGGACATAGTAAGAGATCATAAGCCATTTCCCCTAAATAGAGGACTTACCAACAAGCTTGAGAGGAAGTGTACTAGCCATGTGGATGAAGATGCTCAAGCGAGGCTTCGGTTCCTACATGGTAACTTCATGTAGGTATAGAGTATGTATTAGTATATTTGAATATACTAAGTATGTAGGATGCAATGCAACAAGTGATAAGTACAATAACTAGAATGCATAACATAGACAATGAATAGACATATAGCAATATGGCATGTACAAATGATACTTGAAGTAAAATCATGCTTTTATGGAACATAATTCATGTGTAGCAAGTGAAAATCAATATAGGATATCCAAGGCCTACCACCTCCTTGGAGAGGCGAATGAGGTACAAACCCGTCAAAATGGTTAATGAGGTACGAACCCATCAATAGAGTTACCTGGGCCTACTACCCCGCGCACTAGGCAACCAAGGTACCAATCCCTCGATGTGGTTACCCGGGCCTACAACCCCCCGAGCTAGGCTTGGTCAACTCACAACACTATATATGGAATACCATATACATACATTGATTTCATCATCATTGTAGGCAAACTCAATCAATGGAAGATGATCATCCCAATTACCTTTAAGCTCTAATACAAAATCTCTAAGCATATCCTCAAGGGTTAGGATGGTCTTTTCGGCTTGGCCATTATTTTGAGGGTGGAAGGTCGTACTAAGTTTAATCTTTGTACCAAGACCCCTTTGGAAAGACCTCCAATAATGTGAAGTAAATTGATCTTGATGATCCAATATGATGGATAAAGGAACCCCATGCAATCTCACCAAGTCATAGATTTACAACCTGGCATAATCTTCAGCCCTATATATGGTCTTAATCGATAGAAAGTGAGCTGATTTTGTCATCCTATCAACCACAACCCAAATGGAATAAAAACCCTTCTTAGTCTTGTGTAATCTAACTACAAAGACCATATTAGTCCCTTCCTATTTCCAAGTAGGAACCTCAATGTCTTGGGTTAGGCCACTTGGTCTTTGATGTTCGGCTTTGACTTGTTGACAACTATGGCAACCGAACACAAATTTTTCAATATTTTTCTTCATGTCTCCCCACTAATACACCTCTCTCAAATCTCTATACATTTTAGTAGAACCAGGGTGAATAGAATAGGAAGAACCGTGAGTCTCATCAGGAAATCTCTCTTTCAAGCCATCAACACAAGGCACACACAACCTCCCTTGTTATCTAAGTGCACCATCTCCCCCTTGGGAGATAACCTCAACTTTCCCATCACTAACAAAGAGTCTCAATTCCAACAAGAAGGGATCATGATCTTGCTTAGCTTTCACCTCCTCCACCAATGAAGACTTAGAACCATCATCAACAACAACAACACCATTGTCCTCCTCTTCCAACCTGACTCCCAATCTAGCCAAATGATTGATCTCTCTAGCCAACTCCCTATCACCACTATCAACATGAACTACGCTTCCCATTGACAACCTATTCAAAGTATCCGCCACCATATTAGCCTTACCCAGATGATAATGCACACTCATATCATAGTCCTTAAGAAGTTCTAACCATCTTCTTTGGCTTAAGGTAAGATATTTTTGAGTGAAGACATATTGGAGACTCTTATATTGTTATGACTCAAGCCTAGGACCTAAATCATTAGGGGGAATCGGTGAACAGATCAACATGCACCCCATATAAGTAATGATGCCAAATCCTTAATGCAAATACCACGGCGGCCAATTCAAGATCATGAGTTGGATAATTCTTTTCATGCACTTTGAGTTGCCTAGAAGCATAGGCTATTAGCTTATACATTTGCATTAGAACACAACCTAAGCCGACTCTAGAAGCATCACAATACACAACAAATCTATCTAACCCTTTCGATAGTGACAAAATAGGAGAAACACAAGCTTATATTTCAATGTTTGGAAGCTCCTCCCACACTCATGGTTCCACACAAACTTGGACTTATTTTGAGTCAATTTAGTCATGGGAGAAGTAATAGAAGAGAACCCATTCACAAATCTCCGATAATACCCCGGTAAACCTAAGAAGCTCCTAATATTCGATATGGGTCAATGGTCTAGGCCAATTTCTAATCACATTTATCCTTTTAGGATCCACCTTAATACCATCGCTTGATAAAACATGACCTAGGAAAGCAACTTCTTTTAACAAAAATTTACACTTCTCATATTTAGCATACAATTTCTCCTCCGTCAATCTTTGCAACACTACCCTCAAATGATCCATATGCTCCTCCTTCTTAGCACATCATTACACATCCTTGGTTGCCCAAGCAATAAAATAGCAATAAAAGAGTAGAAATAGGGATAATCGGGCTAAGGGATATCATTCATTAAAATGTCATCAATGAATATGATAACAAATGAATCAAGGTAGGGTTTGAATACCATATTCATAAGGTCCATGAAGATGGCCAGTGCATTGGTCAACCCAAAAGACATCACAACAAACTCGTAATGCCCAACCTCCTTGGAGAGGCTCCATGAAGATGGCCGGTGTATTGGTCCACCCAAATGACATTATAACAAACTCGTAATGCCCATATCTAGTTTGGAAGACCATCTTTGGAATATCACACTCTCTCACCTTCACTTGATGATACCCGGACCGAAGATCAATCTTAGTGAAGTAGCTAGCCCCTTGCAATTGGTCAAATAAGTCATCAATCCTTGGAAGAGGATAGCTATTCTTAATGGTGACCCTATTAAGTTACCGGTAGCCAATACATATTCTAAGGGACCCATCCTTCTTTTTTACAAATAACACTAGTACACCCCAAGGTGATTGGCTAGGCCTAATAAATTCCTTCTCCAACAAGTCCCTCAATTGTTCCTTCAACTCCACCACGACTATAGAGTTAGGGGAATAGAAAAGGGTTGAGTATCGGAAGGAGATCTATACCAAAATCTATTTCCCTTTCGGGAGGAACACTGAGAAGGTCATTTGGAATGACATTAAGGAACTCATTCATAATCGGAACTGACTTTATGGGAAGGACCTTGGACTCCACATCCCTAACCCTTACAAGATGGAAAAGACGCCCCTTAGAGATCAACTTACTCATTTACAATCCGAACTGACTTTATGGGAAGGACCTTGGACTCCACATCCCTAACCCTTACAAGATGGAAAAGACACCCCTTAGAGATCAACTTACGGGCTTTAATACAAGAGATGAGCCTACCTTTGACCACCATATCATGACTCTCCTACTCCAAGATGTGTTCATTTGGGAATTGAAACTTGACCCTATGGGTTCTACAATGCAACCAATTGATCCCAAGAATGATATCAAAATCAACCATATCTAACTCAGCAAGATCATAAGGTAATCTTTTATGCAAGATGCAAATGGGATAATTTCAATAGACTTTCCTAGCAACAATAGATGCACCGGTAGGAGTAGATACCTCATATGACTCAGACAACAACTTAGGGTCAACATGGAAGTTTTTGGCAACAAAAGGGGCAACAAAAGAAAGAGTGGCATCTGAATCAATCAATGCATACACATCAAAATAAAAAAATTTCAACATACCAGTGTCGACATCGGGGACCTCCTCAACCCCTTCCCTCTCATGTAGAGCATAAAACTGATTGTGCCTTAGGGAACCATCTTGTCGGCCACCTCTCCCCAAAGGAACCACATTAGCACCTTGAAATCCTCCCAAAGCACCACATATTTGACTCCCTTCTCTTCTTCCGTTGATTGTACCATATTTGTGCTACCTCTTTGAGTTGGTAGGCCACCAACTCTGCCTTATCCTTTGACCTCACACCCATGATAGACAAAATCTTGTAGACCTTATCAATGAACCCTTGAGGATCCTCACTTACCTTTGATCCATTGAATTCCAAGGAGTTCATTCTCATGAAGTCTCTCACCTGAGATGTTGGTGTAGGATCATGAGGCCCTTGGGCCCCTTGGTTGACTTTATGAGCCACAACTTGTGCAAGCAAAGTGATAGCATCCCAAAGCTCTCCATTAGTCGGTTACTCCTCTTATGTGCAGGCTCTTCTCCCTCTCGTGTTAGGCATGATCTAGCACAGAAAAGGATAATCATTAGGGGGAAAAACCTTACTTCAACTCCTATAGAAAGACATAGAGTAAGAAGAAGGGAAACATTTCCTAAACTCTTCATAGCCCTTTGCTCATAGTTGTGGTGCACAACACAACCATGAACAAGACTCTAATCGATGTGATGTGTTGGACTATGAGGATATAACAACCTAGTGCTCTGACAACAAGTTGTTACGACCTATGGCTAGACCATAGATGTGACACGGCGTAATGGGAACCTGAAGGGACCCCAAGCAAGCCTCATAGAACATTATTACACATCCTTGGTCATGAAAGTAATAAAAAGGCAACAAAATAGTAGAAATAGGGATAAATGGGGCTAAGGGACATCACTCATATCATAATAACAAGAGTCAAGAGAGAGTCAATACTCATAACATTACACATGACATGCGCAACTATACCTCTAATACATAGATAAGAGCGGGGGCCAAGACAAGTAACTGAGTACTCCCTTATAGCCAACATATACAGAAAAGAAAGATCAAGATACAATGCAACAAGTGATAAGTACTATAATCAAAATGCATAACATAGACAATGAATAGACATATAGCAGTATGCTATGTATGAATGATACTTGGAAGTAAAATCATGCTTATATGGAACATAATATATGTGTAGCAAGTGACCATCAATATAGCATATCTAAGGCCTACCACCTCTTTGGAGAGGCTAATGAGGTACAAACTCCTCAAAATGGTTAATGAGGTACCAACCCCTCAATATGGTTACCCGGGCCTACCACCCTCCCGAGCTAGGGACCATGGTACATACCTCTTGATGTGGTTAATGAGGTACCAACCCCTCAATATGGTTACCCGGGCCTACCACCCTCCCGAGCTAGGGACCATGGTACATACCTCTTGATGTGGTTAATGAGGTACCAACCCTTAATATGGTTACACATGACTACTACCCCTTGTACTAGGAAACCAAGCTACCAACCCCTTGATGTGGTTACCCGATCCTACAACTCCCTGAGCTAGGCTTGGTCAACTCACAACACTATATAAAGAATACCATATACATGCATTCATTTTATCATCATATAGTCATTCAACTCATAAGACATGCATTGGACCTTCAATTTCTCATGTAACCCTAACCGAATATTTTATCAAACACTTGGTGAATGTTAGTATTAGTATATAATCATGTTATCAAAGAGGGATATCATGCTAGAAAATCCAATATAAAACCAGCAATAGATACTTGGTAACACTTTTAAGTAATATACATCAAAATCCTTCATTAAATCTCACAATAGATCTTAGATTCATAGCCCAATATATAGTAAAACAGTCACAACTTCATAAATCCTAACATAATGTGCAGTGAATTTCATAATAAATAACACCCATGAATAATAAAGAACTTTAAATCATGAAATTTTGAATAAAAGAGAGTTTGGGTGTCATGGGTGAAAGGTGCCCATGAAAGAAACCCACATACCTTAGCTTTGGAGATGAACTTCATGAAGATTGGAGATGGAGACTTGAAGCATGATTGAGAGCCTTAGAATTCGGATGAGTTTGAGACTTGAATTTAGCAGGTGAAATATTAGCTAAGTGTTTGATTGAGTATTGGGGAATGTTTTGAATGATATGAGGGTGAAATATGACAAAGTATAAGTACTTTTATGCATGGATAACTTAGGCCCAAGACTCAAAAGCCTTCGACCGAACTTGAAAAACTACCAAAAAAAGTACTATGGCGCGTCACACCATCGGCGTGAAAAACTTCCCTGAAAATCGCATTTTGTGATTTTTGAATTTTGATACGGTTGCTTATAAATCGGGGTTAGACCAATTTCCCACTCAATTTGACCCCCTAAACAAGAATATGAAGTTGTATTTTAGATATCACACACAGATTTTGAGATATATGGAAATTACGATTCTGGGCACTTTTGTGGTATTTTTTTAGGCACCTTTTGGGGTCATTTCACCTATAAACACTTATATTTACACAATCAACAGAACCTAATCATACCAATTCTAGTAGATTGTACACTTGGAAGAAAAGAAGCATGGTGAGAAAAACTCCCAAGTAGCAGGCCCTACTCACTCTAAAAATATTGTGCGGTGCCCTCGCTGCATTGTAGCTAAAAAAAAAGTATGATAGGGAGTAGAACATACCTAGGATGCCTTAGGCATCAGTTAGTCCATCAGGGTTTGTCCCTGCAATAGGTTCCCTATTATTAAATGTCACGCATTGTCCAACAATGCTCTCGGAAGGTCTCACCTTTGCTATCTTTCGTGTGAGCCTCTTTCTTTTCTCTTATAGGAGGCTGCCCATCACTAAGCTCTCATGGAATTTCACAATTGCTTCACCTTAGTTAAAGTTTTATCAGATAAAGGGCTAATCTATTGGTTTTGCCCTTTTCCCTTTTCCTTGCACCTAGGATCGACGACAAGTAGCACCAGTGCGACTGGTGGGGCAAGTGGAACTCCCCAAGCCTCACTTAGAGGTGGTGCCACCACCGAAACATTGAAAAGGTGCATCAAGGATTCTAGTGGCATAGGCGATGCAGTACAGTTATACTAGGAAGTCAATAGGGAAATTTGTTTCTTTATTTCTATCATTGCCTGTAAAATATTTGTCATCTCCAAACCTTATAGACTATCGAACATATTATTGAAGTACCCCTCCACGATAGTGATTTGGATTTGGAAGGTGAAAATCTAGCTGCTAAACTCAACTTAGAGATGCTCCTCTAGTTAGTGCACATGAGAATGGACCACCTGCGGTATTCGCTCTGCACTCTTGATAAATAATGGCCCGAGTCTGTCATTGGTCCATCAAAAACATAGTGAGAAACTTATATGAGACATATACATAACGTTATTGCATAGAAGATGATGCACCACTACTCTCACACTACTCAGAAGTCTTGCCTGAAGTTGGGCAGTATCAAACCCCTTAAATGGTAAGGTCTGCTACGAGGCTACTTGGGTTAACATAGGTAGACCACCTGGCCTATGCTTCCTTGTCTAGTAGAGAGAGTTGTTGACATTTTCATTTTTGAAATGTTGGCCACTTGGGTTGAAAAAATCTTTCGATCCAAATACTGGGTGGCCGGGACACGAGCTTCTCTGCATAAATCCCTAATCAGGAATGGGAAGGTTAACCCAGCTCCGTTATGCAATGCTTGGTCCCACATCAAAGAGGCAATGATCTGGCCTACATTCACTCCATATTTGGCCATAAGCCAAGCTACAAAGGAAGCCTGTGATGGTTGGAGCATGTTATTGTTACCTATGGGTCTTACCCTGGCATACACCACCGATCACTAGAATATGGCGACAAGTGTAAAAGAGGCCTTGGCAATCGGGATCCTAGAGTCCATGACCTACGCTACTTAAGCACCTTGCAGAGCAATCCGCTCTACTATCCATGTCAACATAGCGACTCGAGATGTAGGATCTGACATTTGCTCTTTGTGAGTGATCTATTGGGGTCTTGTAACATATAAGCCATCGGGCGGGGCCATGTAGTTTGGGCCATAAAGAAATCTATTATGGTGATCTTAGAGATGTCCTCCAGTATGCCTCGTATGTCGACATGATCATATGGGGCCACTCTAAGGGCCAACTACATCTTTAACTTTCTTGAACCTCCGCCACCAATAGAGTTCACAAATTGGCGGCATAGCAAAAGTAGAATTCCTAAATGATTGCAGGCCCATGATATCCAGGTTGATATGCCATCTTGCCAAACTGGTCAAAGTGAAACACTGGTCTGATATGAAGTGTCATCACCCAAGTGTAGGGCCTAGACGTGACACGGTGAATGAGGAACCCAAAGGGACCCCAAAAAATCTTCTTAACATATCATTACACATCATTGGTCGCAGAAGCAATTAAGCGACATAATTGAATTAAAAATAAGAGCAAAGGGACTAAAGGGAAGCTTTCATAACATAAACATCAAACAAGAGAGAGTCAAGGTTCATGGCATAAATACATAACATGTCCAAAAATACCTCTAAACATAGAACTTAGTGGGGCCCAAGACATACAATTGGGCTGGCCCTCATAGTCAATAAAAAACATACATCAAGAAAACAGAGTCTTAATACATAACATAAGAGTGTAGTCATTATCTCTGGAATGGAGGACTCACTAACTAACTTGAGATAAATCATACTAGCTACGTGGAGGAGGATAATCAAGTGGGACTCTATTTACTATATGGTAATATCATGTAGGCATAGTGTATGCATTAGTACGTTTGAATGTACTAAGTATATAGGATGTAATGCAACAAGTGATAAGTACCATAAACAAAATATATAACATAGGCAATGAATAAGCACATAGCAATATGATATGTATAAATAATGCTTGAAGTAAAATCATGCTTATTTAGAATAGAATACACGTGTAAAGAGAGACCATTATTAGTGAATATACAAGGCCTACCACCTAGACAGGCGAATGAGGTACAAACCCCTCAATATAGTTGATGAGGTACAAACTCCTCAGCATGGTTGATGAGGTACAAACCCCTCAGCATGGTTGATAAGGTACAAACCCCTTAACGTGGTTATCAAGGTACAAAACCCTCGACCTGGTTGTACGGGCCTACCACCTTTCGAGTGAGGCAATCGAGGCACAAATTCCTCAACATGGTTACCCGAGCCTACAACCTTCCTAGTAAGTCTTGGTAAATTCCTAACTTTATAGAGATAATATCATATACATATATTCCTTTCATCATGATATAGTCATTCAACTCATAAGACATGCATTGGACTTTCAATTCCTCAAGAAATCATAACCGGACATTATATCAAACACTTGTTGGGAGTGTAGTACTAGTGTTAAACCATGCAATTCAGGAGAGGAATCATGCTAAAAAATTCTGTGTAAAACCATCAATAGATACTTGGTAACAACCACAACCAATATACATTAAATCTCACAATAGATCTTAGATTCATAGCTCCAAACATGCTTAAACAATCATAATTTCATGCAACCCCAACATAGTGTGTAGTGAAATTCGTAATAAGCATGACCCATGAGTAAATCAACTTTAAACCATGCAACTTTTGTAAAAAGGAAGCTTGGGTTGTGATGATGTTCACGCTCCAATAAGAAAGCGATCGCTATTAGTAATTAACCTAATCGAGGTTAGGGTCGAATACACAGTGAATACAGGGGTTTGACTACAAGACTTCACTACTAATCATTTCTAGTATTTATGGCTACAATCTTTAAATGGGGGGGGAGGGATTGTGATTGAAAAACAAAATAAAATAAACACTAATTAAAATATGAGAAAACACTAAATTTTGGGGACAACTTGGGAATTGCGTTCCCTATGGCTCATTGACTCGATTAACTAGATAACATAACAACTATTGGTGATTTACATACAGGACAATAAATTATGTTCTTCCAGCCCTCTTGTGAAGGTGAAGGTCGAATTTCACCATGGCGCTTAGTCGGCTACCATGGCATGCCAACTAACTATTACCTATTGTCCCAGTCGACCTCCGCTTGGTTAGCTTTTGTTGATTAGATGGGAACATATCAATCGAATCCTGTCATCTACTTCTCTTTTCCTATTTATCACAACCTTTGTCAGGATTATGATAGAAGGTAGGGTTTGGTGTTAGCCACCATCAAACAACATTAATAAAGAAGGGAAATAGACAATAAATATAAAACCCCAATCAAAGAAATGCAAACAACCTAGGTCATCTCAAGCAACTACCAATAGTTCCCACAACCCTAAGTTGTGGGTGCTTAGCTACTCATGGCTAAGGTAAAACACACAGACATGCAAATAAATGACATAGTTGAGAATTTTACCAATAACAATGAAAGTTGAAGATACCCAAGTTGCAAACCCATAGGCTTTATAGATTTCCAAAGTGATAGCACAAGATTTGCAATCACCAAAATGGGTTTTCAAAGAGAAAACAACAATCTAAAGTGAAACCCTAAAGTATTCTTGGGAGAATATTTTAGAGCTAAATTCTAAATGTCTGATGTCTGTTCTCTCAAATGAAAATCCTATTTAAACTATTTATAGTGTACATAAATAAACTATAAAAAATAAGCAGAATAGACAGCTGGCAGCTGGTACATCCGCAGATAAGACTCATAGGGTGACCTACAAGTAGTAATCGGGATCTCGTATCAGGGTCTTTATATCTTGGACTCAACTGTTATGACCCACTGGTACGAATCATGGCTTGTGCTATAACTCGTGTGCTTGTCTTGTAGCCTTGTCCTTTGGTTTTTAGTCCAACACTTTGGCTCTCTGATTCTTGCTACTATCCCACCTGTATGAGTCGTAGTGTGTCATACGACTCGTACGATGGCCTTGTAGGAGTGACCCAGACAGTGTATCCATAAAGAAAAGTAAGAGTTGGGGTCAAAAGTGATAAAACATTATGGTGCTCATGCACAAGTCTCTGGCTAGTCTACAAGGTTCTAGGTCTACCTCTCCTACTCAACTGCCTGGGCTATAGCTACTCCTCAAGTGGCCTCTCCACGTGGGGTGTGCTCCTATCTCTCTCTCTCTGAATGGCTGCCAGCAGTAGCGACTCCTGCATCACCTCCTTTGGTATGGGCTCCTCCTCCTCTGGTCTCGGTCTTTTTTGGGGTTTGCTCTAGATCAGCATGCTCAAGTGGCCACTTCCCGCGGGTGTCTGCATGGTTGCTGAGCCAATCAAATGCCTTATTACCTATAGGTGCTACCTCTGGGGTTGGAATGAGGGCTGCCAACATCTGTAGTAAGTCGGTCTTGAACTTGGCCAACTCCTTCATCACGGTACTCGCGTCGGCTGGCCTAGCTCATTAGAGCCTCTTGTGGACTCTAGTCTCTAATGCATCGACCGGGGCATCTACCACTCAAACTCTCTTATCAATTAAATCTCGAGAAAATTCCCTTATCCTCTCCTCAAAGTCCCGAATAGTTTGATCAATCAAAGGCCAGACCCGTGCTGACAACTCATGGAGCCTACCCTCTACTATAGCCATCCATTGCAATAAATCTTAAAAAGCAATAACAAAGAAAAGAGGGTCAACCTATAAAGTAGCTGCTACTCGTGCTGGAGTACTGGAGGATGGTGTAGACTCAATCTCAACCACTAGCATAAGCTCTTTAATAGCCGGAGTAGTGCCCGTAGGAGGTAGAGGTGAATTTGGAATCTGAGGCTCTATCGGGAATGGCTCTGGGATAGGAGGTGGAATACCTCTTTGTAGGGCGATTGGGTTTTCAGCAGCCTTGATTAGGCTGGGTTCCATTTACGTAAAGACTTTATATGAGGGTCCAAGTGAAGAGAAATCATCACACCCACTTTCTTGCATAATCTATGAATCAGAATGGGTAATGGAAATGCCTAACGAGTGCGCACTACTGACTCGTGGATCTCTTCTATGAAAACTTGAGCCTAATCAATTTTATACTATACTAAGATGCTCGACAACAACACGACCCTCTCTAATGTGATTACATTATTCGTGAATATGGACCTGATGCACATTCAGATAATAAACCACCAAAACTTTGCCTTATACGAGAGATAGGCCTTTATAATATGTTTGGCATAGTATGTAACCCATATCAGCTCAACACCCTCTTCACATATTTGGCTTGCAATCCACCTCAATAACTTCATTTTCAGCCTGGCATCATTCTGATTAATTGCTTTCCTTAAGTCTACCATCCTATGGTCATATTCTACTATGGAGTGTGGGGCTCTGTAGTTCGATCCAAATTGGACCCTTCGAATAGTCTCTGCTAAGATGTCGACTATCTCACCTCTGACCATGACTTTATTCAACTGTGGTGCATCAAAGGGCTTCATGATCTTCAAAAGGTTTCCACGTATAGTAGCATAGTAAGAGGCATAGAATTCTTGGACCAAGTAAGGAGCGTACTTCCCCAACATTGTGATAGCCATCCTAATCCATGGCAGTTAATATTAGCTTCTAACCCTAGCACACCTTTCAGCCCTGAGACTTTTAACCTTGCCTTCTCGTGAAATCTCCGTACCAGCCTCCCTTGATTCTTAAGTTCCAATCCATTATCATATATCTTTCATTTCAATAACACATCATCTTGTGTTTTGTGAATCGATGGTGGTGATGGTGTAAGCAAGTCAGCCGATTATGGAGGAGTGGTCTCTTCTAGGTGAGTCTGTACACTTTAAGAGAACTAGAGTTAGAAGTGGAGTCATCATTATCTCACCCGTCTTTTTCATCCTCCTCATCAGACTGGGAAGAGCTATCCACTGCTCTCGGTACTATTGTTGATTGTGATCATGTTAGGGGTATGTTAGCCTCAGGGTCTGGGTACAGATTCATTTCTTTAGTTGACTGCTTGTCTTCAAGTGTGTCATCCATTAATTGGTGTCTTGGGGATTGGGCAACAACTCTTCGCCCTCGTGGAGACATCATCTCTACAAAACCATTATAAACCAAATCCTGAGTATCATGATATCTTGTTGCAACAAGATAACACACAAAATAATCAAACAACTAACAATAAAATATCTTAAGTAAACCTGAACCAAGGTCAAGGTTACAGATACGAGATGTAGGTACGACTCGTAAGGTTACCTACGAGTCGTGGTCCTGACTCATATATCCTTCTAGAGACACTTTGAAATTCAGATTTGGGCTATGAGAGCACCATTACAACTCGTAATAGATGCTACAAGTCATAGGTAAATCTCGCATAGAAAGGGTTAAGACACCATGGATGGTTGTTGCCTAATATGGAGGACCACTACAACTCATAGTGGGTCCTCGTAGAAGAAAATAGAGACCCCATTTGGTGTCTCTAACCTTTCCACAGAAACTAACAATAAGTCAAAAAGGTATTAGATTTTACAACTTTAAAAGAATAGACGATATAGCAGCAAACATAAGTACCCTTTATTACCAAACGTGTCAAAACAAAACATGAATTTTTCCTTAATAGTTCAAAATCCCACTAAAATTATCAATGCACACAGAAAATAAACTACAACACCCCTCAACCCAACAATTTCAATCCCACATAATCTTTGTTATGATTCATAAAATATACAACAAAAGCACATGGTCATAATATTAAATATCAAAACCACCAAACAATGATAGAATTTAAGGCTCGACTGGTTACAAAGACATAAACAATAGTATACCACATTCTTCTTGCTATCATAGGCACTATTGCATGTTTATACTAAGTATAATCCTGAGGCCTTCATTCAACGATCCATTAGACAAGGATTTTTTCAAAGATAACTTGAATTTAACCACAAGAACTTACTAGATTAATGTGTGAATGAATGGTGAGAAGACAAACTAAGAGAGTTCTTGGTGGACACTCCACTAGCTAGGGAATTTTAGTGGGTGAAAAATGTAAAGATAAATAAAATAAAGAAAGGGAATGATAGAGGGGTTATAAACTAAAAGGAAATGCTTCATGAAGGGACATGAAGAGCCAAGAGACGTTGGTCTCTTAACATTCAAAACGGCTCGCCCTTTGAAATTTTGTAGATTGGTCTTATGAGACCTCGACTATGAGTCATATGATTTTATACTACTCATAGGTCCCGATCTCACAGTAGACCCAACACTTAGGGAAATTTTGGCTTCATACCTGAACACAATATACCCAACTTATGACTCGTAGGGGACCTACTAATCATAAGGTTGGCTCATAGTATGTGTGCTAGCTTCTGGTGCTTACAATTTTTCTCTATGATGCATGACTAGGAGTTATAACCTTTATTATGACTCGTACCCCTACTCCTATGAGCTGCATCCAAACTTAATTTTTCCATTCTTCAGTACTTGGTTTGTTCATGAAACCTATTACCTAAAATACACCAAAATGCCAACAGATATAACTAGTTCAAAATCTCCACAATCATAACACAATATTAACTTATTAGCTAGTAATTAAAATACGATAAACTATCTCAAAATAAAACAACACGCAATTTCTTGGGTTGCCTCCTAAGAAGCGCCTTGTTTTACATCGTGGCTCAACTTTGCCATCGTGGATAATCAAAATTCTCCATGAGTTCCATCACTGCTTCTTCTACTTTTCCTTTATTTATCTTGCACTGCATCTAGTTACTCAGCGAGCTGCTCAATCCTATTACCTAGACTATGCATTGATATAGTTTGTTGTTCTACTTTGTAATTACATTTGAGGACATCAAACTTTATCTCTCTGATAATGTCATCTTGATCATTCATCATGGATAGGACTTTTTCAAGCATATGCTCAATCTGGGTCAACTTATCAGTAATACAATGCTAGTGGGGTAGCGTCATTCAATGTGCAACATTTTTGCTTTTAGATTTACTAGAGGCTCCCATAGATGCACTAGTGGTTGGGCCGGCTTGCCCTTGAAGGGGTTGGTAGACTTGGGAAATTCCAAATAACTTATCCATAATCTCAATCATTTCATCAAACGATCATTATACAAACTCCCAATGGTTCCCTCCAAACAATGTGTCAGCCTGCCCTTGTTGTTCGGAGGTTAGTGGTCTGTAGAGGCTGGCTGCCAATTCATTATTAGTCAGACAATGGTTCTAATTTGCTACCAAGAACTTCTTGTATATCCCCCATGTCGTGCTATGAGAGTCTCTATGAAATTGCTCAAAGTTATTAATTTGGTCCTTAAACTTCAGCTTCTTCGACCTTAGGAAATATCATTCTAGGAACACCTTCTACAGCTCGGCCCAACTCATTATGGTACTCGAAGGAAGCTCAGATAACCATACAGCTGCATTGCCAGTCAATGACAATGGAAACACCCTCAATCCAACAGTGTCAATAGAAATATATTTTTGTCCCCATGACATTTTTGCACACGAAGACGACATTTTGGAGATGGCAGTGGGGATCCTCTAATGGTAGCCTTGTGAATAGGCCACGGTTTTGGAGCATATAAAGCAATCCACTTGATACCACGAACTTAGCATCTATCGGTAGAGGGGGCAGTACTATAGAATTGGTAACGTCCATTTCCATAGGGTTCAATAGGTATTGATTCCAGCCGTAAGCATTTCCATTGAAATCTCTAAGCTGTGGCCAGTTATCCCTTAGTGGTGGATTCTCATCTCTTCTTAAGTTTTCCTCATTCCTATCAATTTCCTTCTCAACTACAAAATCCTATTAACCTGAGCTATTATTCTGAATAGTCGATAGATCTCCAAATTAATCCGAGATAAGGGTTCATCTTGACTCGTTGTGCTGGGCATGCAACCTAGCTTAAACTGCAAGTAAACTCAAACAACAAAAACAAAAAAAAAAGTAAAATACACGAGATTCTAGAAATCAACAATAGAACTAACTAATAGTGAAAACAAATCAAAACCTAAATATATTCCCCGACAATAGCACCATAATGTGTGATGATGTTCACGCTTCATTAAGAAAGCGACCGCTATCAGTAATTAACCTAACCGAGGTTAGGGTCGAATCCACAGTGAATATAGGGCTTTGACTACAGGACTTCACTACTAATCGTTTCTAGTATTTATGACTACAATATCTAAATAGGGGGTTTTTTGTGATTCAAAAACAAAATAAAATAAACACTAATTAAAACACTCAACTTTGGGGATAATTTGGGAATTGTGTTCCCCATGGTTCGATGACTCGATTAACCTAGATAACATAACTATAATTGGTGATTTACATAGAGGATGGTAACTTAAGTTCTTTCATCCATCTTGTGATGGTGAAGGTTGAATTTCAAAATGGCGTTTGGTTGGCTACCATGGCATACCAACTAATCATTACCGATTGTCCCAGACAACCTCCTCTTGGTCAAGTTTGGTTGATCAAGCCTAAGGTACTAATTCTAAGTCTTCTATGTGATTTTATCTCTCATGTTCTATCCTCTAAGTCATTTGCATGCATTCATGTTTATATTGACAAAGTTCATGGTGATTTTACACCTATGTTGAGATTTTGAAAAATGGTGTTTTAAGTATCTTGTTGCATTCTTGTTGGGCCTGACCTCTTTATGATTACTCTTCTCATTTACATATTTTTGACATTCAGGGACGAATGTTACCAAGGGGGAGATATTGAAATGACCCAAAAAGTGCCCGAAAATGTGCCCCGCAAGTGCCCAGAATCATATTTTTGTATATTTCAAAATTCGTTCATGATATCAAAAATCTAACTTCATATTCTTGATCAAGGGGTAAAATTGAGTGGGAAATGGGTCGAACCGTGATTTTTAAGCAACTTTATCATAATTTGGAAATCGTAAAATGCAATTTTGAGAGAGCAATCAATGCCCCTGGCGCGACGCGCCAAGGGCGCGCTACTGTGTATTTTTGTGCACTATTTTTCTATTTCGGTCCAAGACTTTTGGGTCTTGGGGCTAAGTTTTTCCATGCAGGAAAGTACCTATACATAGCCATATTTGACCCTCATATCATTCAAGACATTCCCCAATATTCACTCAAATACTTAGACAAATATTTCACTCCAAATTTCATGTCATGCCCAAAGTCCCATTAATGCGGACTGGCACCCATTGCCGATAAGGCTTGGGAGAACTAACCTATATCACTACACTTTCTATATATATATTATAAGGGATTTGTACATTCAACATGCCTTTAAGAAAGTAAACAGTAATAACAAGCCAAAAGGAAATGTATATGGCTAGGCCATTGGTGCCACGTTATCAAAAGTATGAGACATGACCAAACTTTAATTTACATAGTCTACAAAGCCTCTAGATAAGAAAAAGTATCTAATAAGAGTCGGGATAGGACCCACCTCGACTAACTATACAATACATAAATATAAGCTCTAGACACACAAAGCTTTACAAAGCAAATTGGCTATACAAAGCTTCTTACAAGTTGCACAAGACTTAGGATGCTTGGCAAGGACTTGTTGATGCCTAAACAATGTAAAGAATACATATATATACAAACAAACCCTAAACTAGCCGTTAACTAGCCATTGGGGTTGTTGACCGGCCTTGGAGGCTGTTGACTAGCCGTTGGCTCTAAAGCAACATGGAGATTGGTAACAGCAGCTGGATATCCTGTACTCCTACTAGGAAGATCTACTAGCACCTATACCTGTAGCATGAAATGAAGGTCCCCCGTAAGAGACATCAGTACGAGATAATATACTGAATATGTAAGGCAGGAAATACTATATATAAAGTAATAACTCAAAGAAACTATCCACTGGTGTAGGATAAGAGACCACCCTTACTCATACTATAGGATCATATACTTTATGTTCTTTTTATTACTTTACCTTTATTGTATAATCTGCACAAAGCATGGCCCTAGCTATATCGGGATTGGCCCTAGCTAGGATTTTTTCCTTTCACCCCTTGGGCTACCCCCCGTGATAGGATCAACCCTAACTAGGTCATTCTTCCACCCCTTAGGTTACCACCTATCAATAAGTAATATACTTTATCTTTCAATTACTTTTGAGATGATTCTTTTGGTGGTCAGAATATTGGACCTATAGGACTATAGATACAACATATGTCATGTAAATAATCACAAAAGACAATACCATAATGGTAGGAGTAGGTTACATAAGTGATGAAATGCATAAGAGGTAGAACAACACATGAACTTTATTTGCTAGAATGATTCTCGACATGTAAATAATCATAAAATACAACATCATAATGAAAGGAGTAGGTTACACAAATAATGAAATGCATAGGAGGTAGAACAACACATGAACTTTATTTAGTAGAATGAACTGGTGTATCTTGCTATCCAAGTATGTATGCAGATTTGAAGGTGACTACTTATGGGAGCATATGAACATGTTAAAGACTTGAGACACAGTTAATAGTTGTGTGGGAGTTAGTAAGTGCCTTTATGTGCCAAGGAGGGATCTATATTTCATGCCAAATAATACGAAATCAAGCAGCCTTACATACCTCGATGTACGACCTCACTATTACCTCAAGATAACCTTCCCTTCCTCCAAATATTTATCTACAACATAGTAGGTGATAAAACTAGCATTAGCAACCAATGATGTATTTAAATTCACTCATTAGCAACAACATAGTAGATAATAAAACTAGCATTAGCAACCAAAAGATATATCTTGGAAGCTCAATCTCATAAAAAAAACATATGGGCAGCAAGCGGATAATTATAAACCCGAGCGTATTCTTTCAACCTTTTTGCCCCTAATCGTATTTTCTAAGACACATTCTCATATACATATCATGTGCATCCTATTTTAGTGCCATAATAGTATTACAGCAGCCCACAAAGCTAATACACATTCTCATATACATATCATCTACAGCCTATTTTAGTTCCATTACAGTCTTATGATAGCCCACAAAGCATAATACATAACAATTTTATGCCACATATGAATAGGCGGCATAACGTTACCTCCCTTCGCTACATTTTGACGTCGACAATTCCAAACCTGTTCCAACTTTAACCAAAATATCCCCACCATATATACAAATAATACCAGTCCTAAAACAATTTAGAAATATTCCTCAAAATAGGTGGAGGACATGAGACTATAGTCCTCAATCAATCACCCCACAAGTTCCTATTACGAGCACAATTAAGGTATCACACAAGAACTCACTTTCGCGGACTGTAAAAATGGTGTAGCAGCCTTTATACACCATTATACAACCAATAATCATTAATAATAGTAGCCTACCTTCATAATCAATCTAACCAAAAAGACAAAAGCTTCCAAATAAACAAGAAAAAAGTACAACAACTTTTGGAACACATGTTGTCCAACAATTTCAGCAAATGTATAATCAACTTAGTCTCTTGTTTTACATAAGAAAACCATACTAAACACATAACTATTCTTACTTACCTTTGCCCTCAAGTTGTAGGGTGTCTCCAAGAACCCCAAAAAGTCTCTTGTCGCTTCTTGTAAAGTCAAGAGAGAGTTGAGAGAGAACTTGCTAAACAATCTGATTTTTTTGTTCAAGTTAAAATGGCTTATGGGAGCTATTTTAAACCCTTTTTAAAGGGGAATTTGTATGACTTACTACAAGCCATTTTTTGTTCAAGTTAAAATGGCTTATGGGAGCTATTTTAAACCCTTTTTAAAGGGGAATTTGTATGACTTACTGAGGTATTTTTAGCCTAAATTTACTAAGCTAGTGATATAGCTTATTGCCCCTTTCACTTCGGCCTTATTAGGTTCAAATTGGTTGGGCCTTGGCTGCCCACTTTTCCCTTTTCTCCTTAGTTTTGGCCCAATTCACCAAGTGAGTTTTCTTATACTTGTGTCCTTTCTCCATTATTCTTGGGCTGAAAATATAGTCCATTTATGATGCTAAAACATGGGCTAAAGTTACACCCTTAACACGGATTTTATTTATAATCGGACTTGGACAAATTCGACATCGGGCATCATCTCCGTTTAGCTAGCAAATTTAAGCTAAACAAGTATGTAACTCACCGGCTAGCTTCCTAAGTCCTACAAGCACTTCACTTCTCTCACTTTATTTAAGGTCGTGATCTCCTTAATTTGACTTAAAACTTATTTACATTCGACCCTCTTCAGCGTTAGACATACATATCGCCCTCTAATCTGATATTCAAGCACTTTAAAAAATGGGCCCTAATTTAACCAAACCATATCATGTTTCATTTGCATAGAACTAGTACATATAAGATGTGGGGTATCACATCCTCCCTCCCTAGGAACATTAGTCCTTGAATATTAGCATAATTATATAGCTTGACCATGTTCAAACCTATACTTAAACAAACTTTTGACAACACAACAAGTACTCAAACATTTATACCTATTAATGTCCTAATTCTGCGTGTTGGACATCTTTTTTAGCTTCAAATAAGTAAGGGTATTTTGATTTCATCGCATCCTTAGCCTCTTATGTTATTTCTTCTGCTTGCTGGTTTCTCCAAAGTACTTTTACTGAAGTTATTTCTTTATTTCTTAGCTTCTTAACTTGACGATCTAGAATAGCAATGGGTACCTCTTAATATATGAGATCTTATGTCACCTGCACAACTTCAATAGGAGTGATACGGGATGGGTCACGTATGCATTTTTAAAGCATTGAGACATGAAAAATTGGATAAACCATTGAAAACTCATGAGGTAGCTCTAGTTCATATGAAACCTGCCCGAACTTCTTAATAATTTTATGTGGCCCTATGTAACATGGGCTCAGGTTTCCTTTATTACCAAACCTCATAACCCTTTTCATTAGAGACACCTTTAAAATACCCAATCCCCTACTGAGAATTCTAGTCCTCTCATTGTAGCATCTGCATATGATTTGTGATCACTTTGGCCTATTTCTAGCCACTGCTGTATTACCTTGACTTTTTCCATGGCTTGTTGTACTAGATTTGCCCCAAGTAACGTGATTTCACCTACTTCAAACCATCCAATTAGAGACCTACATTTCCTTCCATACAAAGTTTCATAAGGTATCATCTTGATACTTATGTGGTAGCTATTATTATAGGCAAATTCAATAAGTGGTAAATATCCATCAAACTACCTTTAAAGTCCAATGCATAAGCTCGCAACATATCTACAAATATCTGAATGGTGCATTCTCCTTGATCGTCCATTTGAGGGTAAAATGATGTATTTAAATTCACTTGTGTCCCTAAACTCCTTTGGAAGGACTTCCAAAACTTTGCATTGAATTAAGCCCCCCGATCAGATATGATGGAGATTGGGACCCTATGTAGCCTTACTATCTCTTTGAGGTATAACTTGGCATAATCTGCAGCTGTATAATCACTCCTAACTGGCAAGAAGTGTGCTAACTTTGTGAGTCTATCAACAATTACAAATATGGAGTCAAACTTCTGAAATAAGCGAGGTAACCCGGTAAGAAAATCCATATTGATCATATCCCACTTCTATGTTGGAAGCTTTATATGCTGCATATAACCTCCTGGCTTTTGGTGTTCTACTTTGACCTATTAGTAATTTGAACATTGAGCCACAAATTCTACAAGATCCTTTTTCATGGCTCCCCACCAAAACATTCCCTTCAGGTTATGATACATCTTAGTTGATCCTGGATTGATGGAATATCAGGAATGATGGGCTTCTTCCATTATCCTCTTCCTTAGTCCATTAATATCAGGCCCACATAATCTATTTTGGCAATAAAGTAGGCTTCTTCCATTATCCTCTTCCTTAGTCCATTAATATCAGGCACACATAATCTATTTTGGCAATAAAGTACTCCATTTTCTGCAAGGTCAAAGCCCACCTTTATCATACTTTAACTCACCTTGTCTTTAAGTTGTCGTAAGATAGGATCCTCAAATTGTTTTTCTTTCACCTCCATTACCAATGAAGACTCCATAACATCATGCACAACAACCCCTTCCTTTGAAGTCTCAAAAAGGTGAACTCCTAAACTAGCTAGTTGTTGTATATCCATAGCCACTCCTTGAATTACTTTGGCTTGATCACCAATATTCATGATTGCCTTACGACTCAGAGCATTGGCTACCATATTTGCTTTCCTCGGGTGGTAAAGTATATCAACATCATAATCCTTTATTAGCTCTAGCCATCTTCGCTGTCTTAAATTTAGAAAGATGTACAGCAAACTCTTATGATCAGTATATATATCAATGTGAACCCCATACAAATAGTAGTGTCATATTTTCAAAGAAAATACAACCGCTGTTAGCTCAAGATCATGAGTTGGGTAGTTCTTCTTATGTGGTCGTAGTTGTCTAGATGCATAAGCAATTACCCTGCCACGTTGTGTCAGTATACACCCTAAGCCAACTCCTGAAGTATCACAATACACTGCATACTCCTCAGTGCCTTCTAGATGTACTAGCATAGGTGCAAAAGATAGCTTATTTTTTAGCTCTTGGAAGCTCCTTTCATATGCATCATTCTATTGGAACTTTATTGCTTTATGTGTCAACTTTGTTAGAGGTGCAGAAATAGAAGAAAAAACTTCAACGAACCTTCTGTGATAACCTGCCAACCCTAGGAAGCTGCAAACTTCTATGGGTGTCATTGGCCTCGGCCAATCTTTCACAACCTCTATCTTTTGTAAATCAACACTTATTCCTTCATCAGACACAATATGACCTAAGAATGCCACTGATTTTAGCCGAAATTCATATTTAGAAAATTTGGCATACAACTATTGATCACGAAAAACCTGTAGCACTTGTAATAAGTGATTTAAGTGGTCCTCTTCTGATCTTGAATATACCAAAATGTCATCTATAAATACTATCACGAACACATCCAAGAATGGCTTGAATACCCTATTCATTAGATACATAAAAACTATTGATGTATTCGTTAGCCCAAATGACATAACAAGAAATTCAAAGTGATCATAGCGTGTTCTAAAAGCAGTCTTAGGTATATTTTTCTCCCTCACCCTCACTTGGTGATAACCTGATCTTAAATCAACTTTTAAAAAGCATTTGGTACCATGTAACTGATCAAATAAATCATCAATCCTAGGGAGGGGTATTTATTCTTAATTGTCACCCCATTGCTATTATTATAGGCAAATTCAATAAGTGGTAAATATCCATCAAACTACCTTTAAAGTCCAATGCATAAGCTCGCATTCAATTGTCGATAATCAATACACATTCTCAAGGTTCCATCCTTTTTATGTACAAATAACACTGGTGCACCCCAAGGTGACACAGTAGGTCTTAAAAAACCCTTCTCAAATAAGTCATTCAACTGCTCTTTTAATTCACACAATTCTACCAGGGCCATTCTATATGGAGGGATGGAAATAGGTTGAGTGCCTGGAAGTAATTCAATACTAAAATCTACTTCTCATTCCAGAGGTAAGCCTGGAAGATCTTCACGGAACACATCAAAGAATTCATTCACTACTGGAACTAATTGAAGAGTTGGCGATTATGGCTCTATATATCTTTCTCTAACTAAATGACATATTTACCCCTTATATATTATCTTTCTAGCCTTAAAATAAGAGATAAACTTATCCTTTGGTGCCCCAACATTGCATTCCCATTCAAGAACTGCCTCATTTGGAAAGTGGAAATACACTCTCTTAGTTCGGTAATCCACGGTGGCATAGCAGGAAGCTAACTAGTCCATACCCATTATAACGTCAAATTCCACCATTTCTTGCTCAATAAGGTCAGCCAAGGTGTCTCGATTACAAACAGTTACTATGCAGTCATGATATACTCTTCTAGCTATAATAGATTCATCCCCATACCCATTATAACATCAAATTCTACCATTTCTAGCTCAATAAGTTAGCCCATGTGTCACGGTCATAAATAGTTACTATACAGTAATACTAAATCCTTATAGCCATAATAGATTCATCGGTTGGCGTGGACACTTCAAATGGTTTGTTCAATAATTTGAGTGTTCTCTTAAGCTTTCCAGCAAATAATGGAGTGATGTATGATAGTGTAGAACCTGGGTCAACTAATGCATATATATTATGTGAAAAGATGGACAATATACCAGTGACCACATCAAGTGAAGCTTCCAAATTTTGCCAACTCTACAGAGCATAAGTACAATTCTGGACTCCGCTAGAGCTAGCTGCCCCTCTTAAACCTCTTGCATGACCCATAGGTGCTTGTTGACCCCTACCTAATAGAGGGACTAATGATGATAATGCAACAGTTGACCTAGTAGATTGTGCTCTATCACCCATACGCCTCCTCGGGTAATCTCTTATTATATGCCCTAGCATACCACACCAATAACAAGTGTTTGTCCCAACACGGCATATACCTGAATGATTTCTTCCAAACTATTTACAAGGTTATTTAGGAGTCATTTGCTAGCCTGCTGAATATCTCGTTGTTCGGGCGCCTTGCCCTTCACTTCTTGGACAAAACTGATTACTCCTAGAGCCCTAAAGTTATGGTGGAGCATTAGCTGCAGAGTAGGAGGATGATGGCCTAGGCAGTCTATTATAAAAATGAGGCCTAAGATCACCTTAGGATGGTGTAAACTGTCCTTTGGACCTGGCCCTCTTGGACTATGCCCTTTCTAATTCTTGTGTCTTTCTCCTTTGTCTCTGATCCTCAAATTTCTATGCAAAAGCTTACATTTTCATTATGTCCATGTCTTTGTTAAAGAAAGGAATGGTACAGTCTCTGACCAGATCTGTATCCAATCTATCACATATCAATGAACTCTATCTACCATAGAAGTAACCACATTAGGAGCATGCCTGGCCAGGGAATTAAATTGAAGGCTAAACTCCCTCACACTCATATTTCCTTGGTGGAGGTTCAAGAATTGATCGGCACAGGCCTCTCGGATCTCTAATGGCAAGTAATGGTCAAGAAATGCCTCTTTGAACTCCTTCTAGGTAGTTGGAGCTGCATCTATACCCTTAGATTGCTTCCAAGGTTCATACCACAATATAGCCTTACCCTTCAACCTATATGTCACTAACTCGACAACTTCTATACCACTCATATGTTATATGTCACTAACTCGACAGCTTCTATACCACTCATATGCATAACATCTAATGTACGCTAAACCTGATCAATAAAGTCTTGGGGATCTTTATTAGGATCTGACATATTGAAGGATAGAGGGTCCAAATTAAGGAGGTCACGTATATTCGTGCTAGCTGCCCTATTTGCACCACCTGCACCTATAACTGGACCTTCATGTTGTTGACCTTAGCCAGCAACTATATAAGGCAATAGTTGGACTGCATTTCTCAGATCCTACACGGTAGCATCGATAGGTGGTGCTGTGGGAATTTCACTACTTTTGGTTTCATCAGGAGCTGGAGGAGTTGGAGATGTCTGTAACAGAGACCCATCTTGAGCCTCATTTTATTATCTCACCTAATTGGGTATACCAACCACCACTTCTACTCCTTCCTTTTACCTTTGTTTTTCCTGGTTTCTAGCATACTTGGTGTACAAAACAATTTAAGAGTTAGACATAATCCACCTATTACACTTGGCTCTATGGCACGATCTAAATAATGAAAGGAAAGTGACAACTCTTAAATTCCACATAGCCTCCTGCTTATAAATGTGGTGCAGAACATATCGATAAACAAGACTTTACATAGACACAACTTTGTAGATTCTCTAGGATGACCCACTCTGATACCACCTCTGTCATACCCAAAGTCCTGTTAAGGTGGACTGGCACCCATAATCGATAAGGCTTAGGAGAACTAACTTGTATCCCTGATCTTTCTATACATATTATAAGGGATTTCTACATTCAACATGCCTATAAGAAAGTAAATAGTACTAACAAGCCAAAAGAAAATGCATATGGCAAGGTCATTGGGGCCACATTATCCAAAGTACGAGAAATGACCACACTTTAATTTACATAGTCTACAAAGCCTCTAGATAAGGAAAAGTATCTAATAAGGGTTAAGACAGGCCTTGCCTCGACTAACTATACAATACTTAAATATAAGCTCTAGAAACGCAAAGCTCCGAAGCAACCTGGAGCTTGGTGACAGCAGCTAGATATCCTATACTCCTACTTGGGAAATCTACTAACACTTGTACCTGTAACATAAAATGCAGGTCCCCCATAAGGGACATCTGTATGAGATAATATAATGAATATATAAGGCAGAAAATAATGTATATGAAGTAAAAAGTCAAATGAAACTATGCACTAGTGTAGGATAAGATACCACCCTTAGTCATACTGTGGGATGATGTACTTTATG
Organism: Solanum virginianum; assembly: GCA_000787875.1. Taxonomy (NCBI): domain Eukaryota; kingdom Viridiplantae; phylum Streptophyta; class Magnoliopsida; order Solanales; family Solanaceae; genus Solanum; species Solanum virginianum. The sequence goes on from DF357763.1 coordinate 62,945, forward strand.
TTCTTTTTATTACATTACCTTTACTGTATGATATGCGCACAACATGTAATACAAATGACCAGCTGATTAGTGGTAAATCTATAATGGGATCGGCCCTGGCTAGGCATTTTCTTTCACCCCTTGGGCTACCCTCCATGATAGAATCGACCCTGGCTAGGTAATTCTTCCACCCCTTGTGTTACCACCCATCAATAGGTATTATACTTTATCTTTCAATTACTTTTGAGATTAATCTTTTAGTGGTCATAATATTAGAGCTGTAGGACTGTAGATATAACATATGACATGTAAATAATCATAAAAGACAACACCATAATTAAAGGAGTAGGTTACACAAATAATGAAATGCATAGGAGGTAGCACAACACATGAACTTTATTTAGTAGAATGAACACGTCTATCTTGGTATCCAAGTATGTATGCAGATTTGGAGGTGACTCTGTACGGGAGAATATGAACATGTGAAAGATTTAAGATATGGTTAATAGTTCTGTAGGAGTTGGTGAGTGCCTTTATGTGCCAAGGAGGGATCTTTGTTTCATGCCAAATAATACGAAATCAAGCAGCCTTACATACCTCGTTGTACGACCTCGTTATTACCTTGAGATAACCTTCCATCCCTCCAACTATTAATATACAATATATTAGGTGATAAAACTAGCATTATCAGCCAATAGATACATCTTGGCAGCCTAATCGCATTAAAAAACATCATATGGGCAGCAAACGCATAATTATAAACCCAAGCGTATTCTTTCTACCTTTCTGCCCCTAATCATATTTTCTAATACACATTCTTATATACATATCATGTGCAGCCTATTTAATGCCATAGAAGTCTTACAATATCCCACAAAGCACAACACAAAAAAATTCTACGCAACATATAAATAGGCGGCATAACATTACCTCCCTTCGCTACATTTTGACGTCAATAATTCCAAACTAGTCCTAAAATAGTTCCCACTTTAACCAAACTATCCCAACCATATATACACATAAAACTAGTCCTAAAGTAATTCAAAAACAGTCCTCAAAATTAGGTGGAGGATGTGAGACCATAGTCCTCAATCAATCAGCCCACAAGTTCCTATTACGAGCACAATTACGATATCACACAAGAACTCACTATCGCAGACTGTAAAAATGGTACAATAGCCTTTATACATCATTTTAGAACCAATACTAATTAAGAAAAGTAGCCTTACTTCATAATTAATCCAACCAAAAAGAGAAAAGTTTCCAAATAAATAAGAACAATGTATAACAACTTTTGGAACACATGTTGTCCAACAATTTCAGCAAAGGTATAATCAGCTTAACCTCTTATTTTGCATAAGAAAACCATAATAAACATATAAGTATTCTTATTTACCTTTACCCTTAAGGTGTAGGGCTTATCCAAGAATCCAGAAGTCTCTTGTGGCTGCTTGTAAAGTCAAGAAAGAGTTGAGAATGAACTTGCAAAACAATCTGATTTTTTTGTTCAAGTTAAAATGGCTTATAGAAGATGTTTTAAACCCTTTTTAAAGGGATAATTTGGCCAACCTACTAAGAAATTTTTAGCTTTACTTTACTAAGCTGGTGATGCAGCTTATTGCCCTTTTTACTTGGGCCTTACTGGGTTCAAATTTGTTGGGCCTTGGCTGCCCACTTTTCCCTTTTCTTCTTACTTAGTTTTGGCAAATTCACCAAGTGAGTTTTGTTGTACTTGGGTCCTTTCTGTATTTTCTTTTGCTGAAAATATAGTCCATTTATGATGTTAAAGCATGGGCTAAAGTTACACCCTTAGCAAAGACTTGATTCATAATAGTACTTGGACAAATTCGATAAAATTTGATTCAAGCACTTTTAAAAATGGGCGCTAATTTAACCAAACCTTATCATGTTTCGTTTTCATATAACCAGTACATTGAAGATGTGGGGTGTTACTTTTCAATCCCAAAAACTCATCCGGATCTTAAGGTTCTCATTCAAGCTTCAAGTCTCCATTTTCAATCTTCTTCAAGGATTCTCCAAGGTCATGGTATGTGAGTTTCTTTCATGGGTTTCTTTCACCCATGATGCTGAAGCTTTCTTTTACCTAATTGCATGATTTAAAGTTAATTTACTCCTGGATCTTACTTATTATGAATTTTATTGTACACCATGTTGGGGCTTCATGAAATTATGATTGTTTTAACGTTGTTATAGTTGTTGAAGGATTTTGATGTATATTGTTTTAGGGTGTTACCTAGTATCTATTGATGGTTTTAAACTGAATTTTCGAGCATTATTCCACTCTTGAATTGTATGGTTTTACATTAGCACTACATATCTGCCAAGTGTTTGATAAAATGTCAAGTTAATATATTTTGATGAAATGAAAGTCCAATGCATGTCTTATGAGTTGAATGACTTTATAATAAGGAAAGGAATGTATTTATATGATATTCTCCTATACAGTATTGGAAAGTGACCATGCCTTACTCGGGGGGTTAAAAGCTCGGGTAACCTTAGCGAGAGGTTTGTACCTTGATAGTAATCAAGGGTTATGCCTTGATAACTGGGTTGAGTGGTTAGTACCTTAATCAACATGGGTGGTAGGATGCGACTATCCATAAACCTATCAATGGGTTCGTACCTTGGTAACCAAGTTGAGGGGTTAGTTCCTCAATCACCATGGGTGGTAGGGTGGGACGATCTACCAACCAACCAAATAGGTTTATACCTTAGTATCCTATGGGTTCTCTAATGCTGGTTTCTTCTTTCATATGTATTATATTCCATGTAAGCCTATTGTACTTAATCATTGGTCAGATATGCCATATTGTTATTATGTTATCTATTGCTTACTATTATGCATTTTGATTATGATGCCTATCTCTTGTTGCATTGCATACTGCATACTTAGTACATTCAAACATACTAACATATACTCTATGCCTACATGATGTTACCATGAATGAACTAGAGCCCCACTTGATCATCCTCCTCCACATGGGTAGTACAATCTTTCTCAAGCTAATTGGTGAGTCCTCCATTTTGGGGATAATGTTTATGCTCCTATGTTATATATTATGACTCTCTTTCTTTATTGTATATTTTGACTATGAAGGTGAGACCAGTTGGTTGTCTTGGCCCCCAATAAGTTCTATGGTTAGAGGTGTAATTGGACATGTTATGTATAATTCCATGAGCTTTGAATCTCTCTCTTGACTCTTGATGTTTATGATATGAAAGTTGTCTCTTAGACACATTTATCCCTATTTACATACACTTTTTGTATTTTATTGCTTCCGCGACCAAGGATGTGTAATGATATATTAAGAGGCTTGCTTGGGGTCCCTTCGCTTCCCTATGTGCCATGTCACGTCTAGGCTCTAGGCTTAGGTTGTGACAGGATATGCATTGGTTACTTTGGTTCTAGATGGTACCCATAATTTCCGTTGATTGAGTTTACTTATCACAACAGTTGTAATTCCAGCATCCAAATAGCTTTTTTTGAGGCCTTATATGGTCGAAGATGTGGATCACCCATAGGTGAATTCAATTCTATTATGGTGGATAGCCTTGATACTTACTTGCTTAGGGATGTAATGTATCAAGTTTGCTTGATTCAAAGTTGATTGTTAACAACTCAGAGTTTCTAGAAGAGTTATGCTGATAGGCGATTTCAATCCTTAGAGTTAATGGATGGTGATCGAGTTTAGTTGAGGATCTCACCCACTACGGGTGTGATGAGGTTCGTGAAGAAGGGCAAGCTTCGCTCATGGTATATTGACTATTTGAGATTCTACAGAGAGTGGGTGAGGTGGCTAAATGAAACGCTCCATAAATGTGCTTGAGAAATGCCCATAATTGTAATTTCCATATATCTGAAAATCAATGTGTGATATCAAAAATCTGACTTCATATTCTCGATCAGGGGGCAAAATTGAGTTGGAAATGGGTATAACCCCGACTTTAGAGGATTGGTAATGAAAATTAAATTTTTCTAATTTTCCTTATCTAGTGTCTGTTCGCGCCCTTCACACGACACGCCAGGGGCGCAGAGTAGTCCAAACTGGGTGGTTTGCATCACGCCAAGGATGTGGACTAGTGTAAGTTTTTCCTTGGCTTTTCTATCTTAGCCAAGGGCATTGGGGTCATAGCCCCATACCCACTTATGCGTGAAAACACTTATATTTAGCCATTTCAAAACTCGATATCACTCAAGACCCTCTCAAAAACCTCTCCAACACTTAACCAAATATTTCATCAAAATTCTAATGTCTCAAGGCTAATTTCAGGTCTTAAGGACTACATTCAAGCTTAAGTGTCCTTAAAGTCTACATTAATTAATCCCCAAATTTAGGTATGCGGGTTTCACCCATTAGGTCCTTTCACCCATGGAGTCCAACCTTCCTATTTTATGAAAATTGCATGATTTTCAAGTTGTACTACTTATGGGTATATAATATTATGAAATATGAGCATGAAATATGTTGGGGTTTAATTAAATATTATTAATTATGCATAAATATCTATTTTGAGCCTATACTATGAAGTGATCTTTGTCTATTGAGACTATACATGATTCAAGCTATGAAATCTATGAACTATTATAAAGTTTTGATATGATTTACAACTTACCCATAATGGGGTTTTACCATGACGCTGGTGGGCTGATTTGCATGACTTCAAGATGCATTGATTTCTCTGTTTCAAAATCTATACTCTTGCATGGTGCATGATTTGAACATATACTCGTATGTGCCTACCAAGTGTTTGATCAAATGTCAAGTCAAGAATTCTCAAGTTATTTATATGTTTTACAAGTCAAGTGACTTCATGATGAATATAGGTTATCAAGTGTGCTATGAATTCATGAAACTCTCTATGATTATGCAAGTATGAAGTTAAGCCATATTTTAAGATTTTCACCTCTTGTGAGCCATTCATGCTAATGCAGGGGTTCATGTATGATTATGATCTACTCTTATGTTTCAAGTTAAGCTTACCATTAGAGGTCAAGTATGTTAAGAGTTACTCATGTTATGTTTCCATGTTTCTTACACGTTATACAAGTAATGATTATTTTAAGTATTCCATGGGATTAGACTTAGCACCGATAGATTGGATATCGTCATGGACTATCTTCAAGGGTCTATAATCACTTCCTTAAACTATCTGCCAACAAAGGATTATGCTTTACCCTTGCTATACTAGTGGATCCATTAAGTGCACTTTATCATGAAATCCACCCTAAAATGGGACGAGTTCTCGAAAGGGGGGTTACTTCTCCGAAATAGGACAGGCTCCCACTAACATATACTCTATGCCTACATGATGTTACCATGAAAAAGGGGGGTTACTTCTCCGAAATAGGACAGGCTCCCGTATGGTGAAATATTGTTTACTTTGGCAAGTAGACCACCTTTTTATCAATGAAAAATAATCATTAGGATTCCAAGTTGTAGCTCGCTTGGTCTTACTATACGTTGATAGGGTCTCTTCCCACATATGTATCATGTTTTATGCTAGTTCAATGAGTTACAAGCATGTTTTACTTCAACCATTGATCATACATGTCATATTGAGATTATGCTTATCTATTGCCTATTACTATAAATTTTTTCTATATTGGATTATGTCTTGTTGCATTTCATCTTACATACTTAGTGCATTTAAATGTCCTAACGCATACTTTATGCCTATATGATATCACCACGTAGGGACCGGAGCTTCTCTTGATTATCTTCTATATGGCTAGTGAGATTCTTCCAAGACAAGCTTGGTGAGTCCTCAAGTTCGAGGATACTATCTACTTTTCTTCCTATTTTAAGACTTCTTTCTGTTGAATATTTGACATTATGAGGGTGAGCCTGGAACGAATCTTGCCCCCGATCCATTCCAAGTTCGAGGTGTATATTGCATATTATGATGTTATTGTGTTATGACCTTGACTCTTATGTTTTGTTTATATTCAAGACGTCCCTTTGTCCCACATCCCATTTTATATATCTCTTGTTGTTGTTTACTTTACTTCTGCGACCAAGGATTTGTGATTGATATGCTAAGAGGCTTGTTTGGGTCCATTCGGGTTCCCATTCTCCATGTCAAGTTTAGGCCCTAGGCTTGAGTCATGACAAACTTTGTATCAGAGTACTAAGTTGTTAATGGTCCTTGGAATCCAACACACAACATCGATCATCGAGTTTAGTTGAGGATCTCACCCACTACGGGTGTGATGAGGTTCGTGAAGAAGGGCAAGCTTCGCTCATGGTATATTGACTATTTGAGATTCTACAGAGAGCGCCACAACTATGATTAAGATGTTGTGAGGCATTTTTGGAAATATTTCCCTTGTTCATGATCTATGTCATGCTATAGTAGTTAAGGTAAGGCTTTTCCCTAACGAACATTATTTGCTATTCTAGATCATGCCGATTTCAAGAGGAAGAAGAGCTCGTACACCCGAAGAGCAACTGGCTCCTCCCGCTCCTCTAGAAGGAGGGGTAGGACAAGAAGAATTCGGAGATTCTATTGCAATATTGGCTTGTGCTATGACCAGCAAAATCAACCAAGGGGCACAAGCCTCTCAAGCTCTTAATCCGGCCTCAACGGTGAGAGATTTTACTAGGATAAATCCACTGGAACTCAATGGGTCCAAGGTAGATGAGGATCCCTATGAATTCATCGATGTGGTACATAAGGTGTTGTCCATTATAAGGGTTAATTCGGAGGAAAAAATAGAGTTGGTGGCCTACCAACTCAAAGGGTTGGCTCAAATTTATTTCACACAATGAAAGATAGAGAAGGGGAATGATGATACTATTCCTTAGGAAGAGTTTAAAGCCATATTTCTCAACCGTTTCTTTCCTATTGAGCTAAAGTAGGTGAAGATGATGGAATTTATGAACCTTAAACAAGGGTCCATGAGTGTGAGGGAGTATGCCCTTAAGTTCAACCAACTCTCCAAGTATGGTCTACAATTGGTTGTCGAGCCTAGGTTAAAGATGAATAAATTTGTGTCGGGTGTATCTGACTAGGTTAATGAGGAGTGTCTTACCACCATGCTAGTAGGGGACATGGATTTCTCTCGGCTCATGACATATATTAAGCAACTAGAGGGGGAGAACCTTAGAAAGAGAAGGATTGGTTAGTCCAAGAGGGCTCAATTTGTAGGTGGGTTCCAAGGTTCTAAGGGTTACTAGTTTCCTCATGGCCTCAAGTTCCAAGGCCAAAGTTTGTCTAATGCTTCAAACAAGAGGTTTTCCAATGATAGGGTGCCTAATAAAAGATTCCAAGGTGGTAATGAAGGGATGGTAAAGCCTAAATGTCTAAGGTATTAAAAGAATCGTAATGGTCCTTGTTTGAGAAATTCAAATTCTTGTTTTGGTTGCAGTGAAGTTGACCACATGGTTGTTAATTATCCTCATTTTCAACCCAAAGATAGAGATGGCCATCCTCAAGGCTAAGGTGTTAATACGGCCCAAAGAGGAAGGGAAGGTCATCAAGGAGGTGCTCAAAGGAAAAATAGAATCTATTCTCTTCAAGGGAAACAATGAATTTATGAGGTGCCCGATGTTGTTACCGGTATGTTAAAGGTTTTTTATTTTGATGTATATGCATTGATAAATCTAGGTACCACTTTTTCTTTTGTCACTCCTTTTGTATCCAACAAGCTTTAGGTTAGTCCCGAATTGTTGTGTAAACCTTATGAAGTGTCTACCTCGGTTGTTGAGTCCATTGTTGCTAAAAGAATTCATAAAAATTGTCCCATGTTCATTTTGCACAAAATCTTGCCTTGTGATTTTTTTAAAGTAGATATGGTGGATTTTGATGTCATTCTTGGGATGGATTGGTTGCACGCATATTATGCTTCTATTGATTGTAGAACCCATAAGGTTAAATTCCAATTCCCTAATGAGCCTGTTCTTGAGTGAGAAAGCTGTGATGTGGTGGTCAAGGTTAGATTTATTTCTTTTCTTAGGGCCCAAAAGTTAATTTCTAAGGGTTTTCTCTATCATCTTGTTAGGGTTACGGATGTTGAGTCCAAAGTCCTTTCTATTGAGTAGGTTCTGGTGGTTAATGAGTTTCTTGATGTCTTTCCTGATGAGGTTCCTGGTGTTCCTGCCGAAAGAGAAATCAACTTTGGTATAGACCTTCTTCTCGATATTTAACCCATTTTTATTTCTGATGTGTTGTCAAAATATAACACATTTGATGCCTAAAACAAGGGATTTTGTGAGTTCGTCATGCAATTTATTATGGTTTTTATGTGTTTTTGTGTTGTTATTGCAGAAAAGGTAGGTTGGCATGATTTTGGAGAAAAATTATAGATTTTACTAAAGTGCAGAACATACGAGCTCACCTACGAGTTGTAGTCCAAGCTACGAGTCGTAGGGTTGTCATGACCCAAAATAAGGCCAAGCCATGACACGGAGAATGGGTATCCTAAAGGGTCCCCAAACACGCCTCTTAACTTATCATTACACATCATTGGTCGCAGAAACATTTAAATGCCATAAAAGAGTAGAAATAGGGGCAAAGGGACTAAGGGGAAAGCTTTTATAACATTATAGTCAAGAGACAAAAGAGTCAAGGCTCTTATTATAGATACATAATATGTCCAACAAATACCTCTACTACATAGATAGGAGCGGGGGCCTAGACAAAGCAACTGGTCTCACCCTTGTAGTCAAAATAGAACATAAAGAAGAGTGTCTCAATACATAATAAAAGAAATATAGACTAGGGTCCCCGAACTGGAGGACTAACCAACTAGCTTGAGTAGCACCGAACTAGCCACATAGAGAAGGAGGATGATCAACTTGGGCTCCAATTCCTATATGGTGATATCATGTAGGCAAGAGTATGCATTAGTAAGTTTAAATGTACTAAGTTTGTAGGATACAATGTAACAAAAAATAGGCATCACAATCAAAATGCATAACATTAAGCAATAGACATAATATAACAATATGGTATGTATGACCAACGCATAAGTAAATCATGTTTAAGTAATTCATGCTTATAAAGGATATCATATTTGTAGAAAAGACCAAGCTAGATTTCCAAAGTACAAACCCCTTGGTAGGTTGATGATGATGCAGCCCCATAACCTAGGTGGTAAGGTACAGACCCCTCACTAGGTTGGTGACAATGCCACCCTATCACCTCGATGGAGAAGTACAAACCCTTCACTATGTTGATGGGTACAAACCCCCATATAAGTTAGTGATGATGCAGCCCCATCACTAGGTGGAGAAGTACAAACCCTTCACTAGGTTGATGTGTACAAACCCCCATCTAGGTTATCCGGGTTCTTAGTCCCACCGGATTGGGTATGGTCTAATGCAATACTTTATATAGAATTTATCATATACATAAGTGGATTTCATTGTCATATAGTCAATCATATCATATCTCATACTTTGGACCTTCAATCTCTCTAGAAACCATAGCCGGATATTTTATCAAATACTTAGAGGATGTGTAATGCTAGTTTAAAACCATAAAATATAGAGATGAAATCATACAAGATAATCCATTGTAAAACCATTAATAAAAACCTTGAAACACCCTCAAGCAATATACATCAAAACACCTCATCAAATCTTACAATAGATCCAAGATTTATAGCTTAAAACATAGCAAAATAGTCACAAATTTACATAGCTTTAACTTAGTTCATAGACATGTTCATACTAGTAAACCCAATTATAAAATCAACTTTAAATCATGCAAATTGAGTAAAAAGGAGGTTAGGGCACCATGGGTGGAAGGACACAATGGCTAAAACATATATACCTTGGCTTTGGAGATGAGCTTGGTGAAGATTGGAGATGGAGACTTGAATCTTGAAGAAGAACATTGATGAAATTCTGAACATTGATCTTGAGTTTTGCGACTTGAATTTAGGGTGAAATATGAGTAAGTATTTGAGAGGATATTGGGGAATGTTAAGGATGATATGAGGTTGAAAGAACGCTAAGTATAGGTACTTTCAAGTATGGGAACCCATAGGCCCAACACTTGAAAGTCTTGGACCGAAGTGAAAAAAATCAGGACCAAAATAACCGCAACGCGGATTACTCACTAGAATTTGCATTTCTACACATACGAGTTCTAAAAAAATGGTCATAAATTCTTTATTAGAACATCAAATTAGGTGAGGTTAAGTGATTTGGAAAGCTAATTCAAAGAGCTTTAGTTTCGTGGGTCGTGCGTCACCCAGTTCTTTGTGTGCGAAGAGATATGCCCTTTTAAAGTTAACCCTCCTAAATTGCATTTTTGTAATTTTTTGAATTTTGATACGATTGCTATACAATTTGGGTTAGACTCATTTACCACTCAATCATTCTTCCCTAACAAGAATATGAATTCAGATTTTTGAAATAATGAATGGAGTTTTGGATATATGGAAATTATGATTATGGGAACTTCCGAGGCATATTTTCGGGCACTTTTTTGGAGGTCGTTTCAATATATCCCCCTTGGTAACATTCATCCCCAAATGTAAAACAAACATACCAGACAAGAGTGATAATAAATAAATCAACCCCAACAAGAATGCAATATTACATTTAAAACACCATTTTAAAAATCTCAAGAACATAAGTGTAAAATCATCATAAACTTGCTAACTTAAGCATGAATGACATAGGGGATGAAACATAGGACTTGGAATCACTTGAAGAACTTATTCACTATCTTAGGCTTGATTGGAGCGAATGAGGTACGAATATTGCTCCCATAAGAACTCTTAGGCTTCCTTGGAGATACCCTTGACTTGATGATCCTTTCAAGAGGGCCTTAATGAACTCCACATCAACTCCACCAGGACCTTCCCCTAAGCCAACTTATCCTCCACATCACCCATAATCTCAATGAGTGCTATAGCACTAGAGTCACCAACATGTCCCAGCAACCTAGAAGCATGAAGAACCGGACTAACCAAAGCCCTATCCATAGGCAATCTAAAAACTTATACAATCTTACCAACTTCTCTCTTCATCCTATAAGGACTCACAACCATAACTCATTTGTCAACCTTAACCATACCTATTCCACTTGTTGCCAAGAACTGCTATCTCGCCCTTGGGAGACTTCCTCCACTCTACCATCTTTCCACCCAAAACTTCCAACTCTAATAAGGCGGAATCAAGGACTTGCTTAATTTAGACCTCTTAACCAAAGAAGACTTGGAACCATCAAGAATACTACACCACCATGCTCAACCTCCCTCAACCTAACTTCCAATCTAACCAGCTGATGGACCCCACTAATCTCCTCCTTGCCACCATCAACAACATACGCTAGGCTACCTAGAGCACCGACCACAACATTAGCCTTACCATCACCATGCTCAACTTCCTCCAACCTAGCCAAATGATGGACCACTCTAATCACCTTTTAGCCACTATAATCGACATATGCTAGGCTACCAATAGACACCCTACATAGAGCACCGACCATCATATTAGCCTTATCGGGGAAACTGATGCACACTCATATCATAATCCTTATGGAGTTCTAACCACTTTCTTGTTACCCTCAATTCATACTTATCATAGTTAGCAAGTGAGCTCTCGTTTCCTAAGACTTGCAACATTACCCCCAAATGGTTCACAAGTTCTAACTGAATCAATGCTTCACCACTAGAGGCCACTTCAAAGATGCCAAGGTAGGGTTTTAAGACCTTATTCATGAGACCCATGAACACAATAGGTGCATAAGTCACCCGAACAACTCCACCAATATTCATAATGCTCCTTCCTAGTCCAAGAGGACACTTAGGGATATCACTTAGCCTCATCCTCACTTGGGGACAAAACCCGAAGCTCAGATTAATCTTGGAGAAGTGACTAACCCATTGTAGTTGACCAATTAGATTGACCATCCTTACCCATCATATTACAACCTTACGAGTCCTACACTCGTTGAAAGCATGTTATGCAAATAGCCAAACCACCTTAAGGCCTCCAACCTATCAAGCTAGGTTCAACCAGTATCACAAGATAAGACTCTATGCAACAAAAACATGGGGCAACCCTTATAGACCCCTACTAGCCACCATAGTCTCATGCAACCATTCGGGACATACACGTGAATCCTACTAGGACAAAGGAATGACACAAGAGATAGCAACTCTCTATACCTATCTGCTCACCTTACCCAAAACATCGGTCACAGCATTGACCTTACTTAGGTCAACTAAGTCATGGGAGGAGCAATAGAAGAGAACCTGCTCACATGCTCTGATAATTGCCTGCTAAACCCAAGAAGCTCCTAATACCCAAGGAAGTCCAGGTCTAGGCTAATCTCTAATTACCTTTATCTTACTAGGGTCTACCTTAATACTATCATCCGACATCGTACGTCCTAGGAAAGTAATCTCTTACAACCAAAATCCCCATTTCTCCTATTTAGCATCCATTCTTGTTCCTTAAACTTTGTAGTACTACCCTCAAAAGACTTATATGCACTACCTCATTAGGGAACACAAACCATCATATCTTTACCAAAATTACCGTAAACCTATAAGAGTAGGGAAAAAGATCTTAATGATGAGACTTATAAGTATAACTGGTGTACTAGTCAAATGAAAGACACAACAACAATTTCAAAATTTTGAAAAGGGACTTTCAAGGCCTCATCTACCACCACCAACAATTGTATAACAAAACAACTTAGGTTCAACACTTCCAATTCTCACAAGATGCTAAATGTAACCCCTTAGAGATCAATTGTACCTTAAGACATGAAATGGACCTACCCCCTCCCCGCCCCTCCGCTTGCTATCACTTGACTACTACATCATGACTCTTCCACTCAAGAGTCGTACCTGCAAGATGAACCATGTGCCACTACTACATCATGACTCTTCCACTCAAGAACGAGTTTATTAGGGAATCAATATCTAATTCTATGGGTCCTACCATCCACGAAGGCACAACATGCAAGCACCCATTCTATCCCTAGTATGACATCAAAATCCATCGTGCCAATTCCAACAAGCCACAAAGCAAGACCTAATGTAATACAAACCCAGATCAACACCTATGTACCTTCTAGCAATAATATACTCAACAAAAGGATAGAAACCAAAGGTCCCCATAATAACTTGGGAACACAAGAACCCCCCCAAGTAACCAAAAAGAATAGAAAAGAAATAGTGGTACTCCGGGCAATCAATGCAAGCATATCAAAGCCAAAAAAATATTTCAACATACCGATAACAACATCGGGCGCCTCATCTCCTCCTTGAGTCTCTTGATCAACATCAGCACCTTTACTCTTGTATCGGCTATGTGGGCAATCTAGAATTTTGTGGCCTATCTCACCATACCAAAAGTATATACCCGTGTTCCTCCAACATGGGCCACCATAGTCCATCTTACATATAGGGCACTTGGGATTAGTTATTCCCCCATCACCTCCTTTGCTCTTATTGCATTTATGAAGGCAATCCTTAACCTTATGACCCATCTCCCCACAAAAAATAACAAGCATTAGTATCTCTCAAGCATGGGTGATCATGACCTCTGCCATATTTTAGGCACCTAGCATAAGGTACCACACCACCACCACCTCTATACTTGGAACTTTGGAACTTACCCATATTACGGGCCCTCTTGGCCTCACTATCTCCCCTCTCACCACTAGAAGTCTCAGGAGCACTCACATGTTGGTCGAGGTGAGTTGCCAATTTTGCCGGCACTTTGGCCACTTTCCATAGAGCATTGCAAATCTTCGCATTCATCATAGCACAATCCTGAGTAAATTAAGATATAACTTAAAATGTAACATTTAGAGGTTAGCAATAAGCCCTAGCAGATCCAACTCTATCGCATGACATAGATCATGAAGAAGTAAAACATTTCCTAAAATGTCCCATAGCTTCCTATTCATAGTTGTTGTGTACAACATAACCATGAATAAGACTCTAAACGATGTGATGTGTTGGACTCTAAGGATCTCTGAACTTGGCTCTAATACCATCTTTGTCATGACCCACGCCTAGGGCCTAGACATGACCGGTTAATGGGGAACATGAAGGAACCCCAAACAAGCCTCATAACATATCATTACACATCCTTGGTTGCTAAAGCAATATAAAATAATATAAGAAACATAAACAAGGGAAACTGGGACTAAGGGAGAGAGATTAATACTTAAGTAACATGTAAAAGTTTAGAAAATAAGGGCAAGGGACTAAGGGAAAAGCTTGCATAACATCATAATCAAGAGACAAAAGAGTCAATGCTCATATTATAGATACATAACAAGTCAAATGATGTGCTGTCAAAATACAACACATTTGATGCCTAAAACAAGAGATTTTGTGAGTTCTTAATGCGACGTTTTATGGTTTTTATGCTTTTTGTGTTGTTCTTGCAGAAATGTTAGGTTGGCATAATTTTGGAGAAAAATTATAGATTTTGCTAAAACATAGGACATACAAGTTCACCTACTAGTCATAGCCCAAGCTACGAGTCGAAGGGTGTTATTATAGCAAGAAACAGAGATAAAAAATCAAAAATCTACTAAGTGGAGGTCAATCCTACGAGGCCATCCTATGAGTTGTAAGTCTCACTATGAATCATATAGGTGGACTCATAGCAAGAAACAAAGAGCCAAAACTTTGGACCAAAAGCTGAAGGCCTGGACTATGAGAGTAGCATACGAGTCATAGCCCAAGCAACAACTCGTACTAATGGGTCATACCAGTTGAGTCCAAAATGACAAGAACCTGATATGAGACCCCAATTATGACTCTTAGGCCACCCTACGAGTCGTACCTGCAAGATGAACCATGTGCCAGTTGTCTTTTTTATTTAATTTTTAGGGCTAAATTTGTAACTACTATAAATACTTAAAGTTAGGGTTTTAATAAAAAGAGCAAAGATCTTAGTTAGGAGACATTGAATATCACTTTTGATTATTCTCTCAAGATTTCTTGAGGGTTTTAGATTAGATTTTATTTTCTCTTGGAGAACCCATTTATAGGGAGTGCAAATCCTATATTATTTTCATTCTCAATATATCAAGTTTATGGTTTGCAACTTGTGGTGCTATCATTCTCCATTGCATTGGGTAAAATTCTCAACTATGTTTTACATTTGCATTTTTGTTGGTTTTGCCTTAGCCATGAGTAGCTAAGCACCCATAACTTGGGGTTGCGGAAACCATAGGTATTTGTCTTGAGATGACCTAGGTTAGTGCATTTCTATAATTGGGGTTTTGCATGTATTGTCTATTTCTCTTTATTATGATTGTTGTTTAGTGGTGGCCAACACCAAACCCCGCCTACTATAACGATCCTGACCAATGTAATGACAAATAGGAAAAGGAAAATAGATGATAGGATTCGATTGATGTATTCTTGTCTAATCAACCAAACTTAACCAAGTGGAGGTTGACTGGGATAATAGGTAAAGGTTAGTTGGTATGCCATGGTTGCCGACTAAGTGTCATGGTAAAATTCGACCTTCACCTTTACAAGAGGGCTGGAAGTATCTGAGTTATCACCTTGCATGCGAATCTCTCATTATAGTTATGTTATCTAAGTTAATCGAGTCAATGAACCGTGGGGAACACAATTTCCAAGTTGTCCTTAAAATTGATTTTTTCCTGTATCGTAGTCTAGTGTATATTTATTTTTGTTCTTGAATCACAAACACCCCCTTTTAGAGATTTTAGTTATAGATAGTTGAAATGATTGGTAGTGAAGTCTTGCAGTCAAACCCTGTATTTCCTGTGGATTCAACCCTAATCTTCGATTGGGTTAATTACTGATAGTGACTGGTTTCTTATTGGAGCGTGAACATCAATATAAAAAATTATAGTGCCATTGCCGAGGAATATGACTAGGTTTGACTTGATTTCACTATTAGTTAGTTCTAGTGTTAATTTCTAGACTCTCTTGTATTTTTCTTTTGTTTTTATTTTTGTTGTTTGATTTTACTTTCAGGGTGTACTAGGTTGTATGCCTAACACAATGAGTCAAGGCAATCCCTTTGCTCCAATCAATTTGGAGATTCATCGACGCAGGGTGTACTAGGTTGTATGCCCAACACAAAGAGCCAAGGCAATCCGTTAGCTCCGATCAATTTGGAGATCTATTCACTCTTTAGACGAATGGCTCAAGTGAATGAGGATATCACAGTTGAGGAATAAATGAATATGAATGATGATATGGGAAGAGAGGAGAATACATCACCAAGGGATAATATGCCATAACTTAGGGACTTCAATGAGAACACTTATGGACGGAACCAATATCGCTTGAGCCCTATGGCTATGGACGTTATTGGTGGTATAGTGTTACCTCAATTGCTGACAGATGCTAAATTCTCAGTGTCAAGTGGATTACTTTAAATGCTCTAAAACCATGGGTTATTCACAGGGCTACCTTTAGAGGATCCCCACTGTCATCTCTATAACGTTGTTTTTGTTTGCAAGAGTGTCACAGGGACACAAAATCTTTCTCTTGATGCTATTGGTTTATGGGTGTTTCCATTGTCACTGACTAGGAATGCAGCTATATGGTTGTCTGAGCTTCCTTCGGGTATAATAACAAGTTAGGCAGAGCTTTAGAGAGTGTTTCTTGAAGATATTTCCCAAGATCTAACAAGTTGAAGCTCAAAGATCAAATAAACAACTTTGAGCAATTGCCTGGTGACTCTATTAGCATAACATAGGAGAGATTTACCAAATACTTGAGGATGGTCCCCGATTACAAGAATGTTGATGATGCTTTGGTTGAGATTTTCTATCGGGCACTTGATGAGAATAGTCAAGCTTGCACCGACACAATCAGAGAGGCATGTTTCTTGACCAACCTTTTGCATTGATAGCTGCAAGGATAGAGCTAGTGGTTAAAACTAATAGAGTATGGGGTCAATGAGAGTGAGGTGCAATAAAGACTTCCTGTGCGGTCAACACCAACAATGATCAAGAAAAGGTCAATGAAGTGATCGTGGACCAACTTGCCCAACTTCACACAAGTATGGACTTGGTCTTGAAGCAAAACCAAGCAAGTGTCCAAGTGGTCACTCACCAAACTTCTAAGGCTCCCATGTATGAAGATCCATTCTTTGATGAAGATGTTTGTTCCATGAGCAATCAAGTGGTGGGTTTTCAGAATAACCCCTAAAGGTCCAACTCAGACTATTTAAGGCAAAGTTCTGGGAATCAAGGTCGCAATTACAACCATGATGGTGCTTGTAGAGACATTAAGGTGGCTACTATGAAAGGGATGGAGTGCTGGATGTCAAATGTGGTAGAAGCGATGGTTATAGGAATGGTCCTTATATGCCACCTCACAACCATGATGCCGTGCCAAGCACTTCTAGGCTTGAAGAGATGTTTGACAAGTTGTTGAAGAGAGCCAACCACCAAGATGAGACCTTGAAGGGAATGAAAGTGGATATTTTAAGTATTAACTAAAAAATAGAGTCTCGCTCGGTGGCGATTAAGTAACTAGAACAACAATTTGGGCAAGTTTCTTTGCAATTGAACCAATGCCAAAAGGGCACCTTACCAAGCAATATGGTTCATAATCCTAAAAATGAAGGGCATTGCATGACAGTCATGACTCGGAGTAGCAAAAGCACTATTGACCCCCCTATGCCAAAGGTTATGGATGGAAGTCGTAAGACGAAGGTAAATGAAGAGACCGAAGCACCCATCACAAAAAAGCAACTAATGAAATATAAAACCTTCCCAAGGCCCCCTCTATCTTTTCCCCAAAGGCTTGGGAAGGGAAAAGAGGAAGGTAGGTTTGAACAATTTTCAGAGATGCTTAAGAAGTTATCAGTGAACATCCCCTTAGTTGAATCTCCTGAGAGGATCCTAGAGTATGCTAAATGGATAAAAGATCTAGTTAAGAAAAAGCAAAAATCGAGCCAAGACCTCTCCCAAAATTTTCAATGTTGTAGTGCCATCACCACAACATTGCTAGTGCAAAAGGGGGAAGATTCGAGTGCATTCACCATTCAATATAGTGTTGGGGAATTCATATTTTCCAAAAGCACTGTGTGATTTAGAAGCCAGCAATAATTAATGCCTCTTACCATATTCAGAAAGCTTGGCTTGGGCACTTTTGTCCCTACAAAGATATGGTTTTTAATAGAAGATAAAACAATCAAGAAGCTTGTAGGGATACTTTATGATGTGCTAGTCAAGGTAGATAGATTTTTATTTCCCGCAGATTTTTTTCATACTTGATTGTGAGGTTGATTTTCTAGTTCTTATCATCTTGGGAAAACTCTTCTTAGCCACAGGTCAAGCATTGGTTGATATGGAAATGTGTCTGCTTACTTTCAAGTTTAGTGAAGAGGCAGTTGAGTTTTAAGTATGCCAATAAGATAGAATGAGTTATGAATTGCAGGTCGTCTCAATGATTGAAATTAGCAAGGATGATAAAGTGGATATCGTAGTTGAGTTGAGGCTTGAAGTTGAACCTTTGGTAGCTGCATTGATGAATTTTGATGGTGAAAAGATTCCTAATTATGAGAAAATAGTAAATGCTCTTGGTGTGTCATTTGGGCCTAGGCGATAGGCCAGGTTGGAGTTGGATTTGCGCAATAGGGAAACGACACCTACAAATCCTTTTATAGAAGTCCCACTTGAGTTAGAGTTAAAGGCACTACCCGCACATCTGAATATGCATACCTGGGAAAAAGTAGCACACTGCTAGTCATAATGGTAGCCGATTTAAGTGAAGTCTAAATAAAGGCCCTTCTCTCCGTTCTCAAGCAATTCAAAAGGGCCATTTAGTGGACAATTGCAGACATTATTGGCATACACCCTGGGATATGCACTCATAAAATTCAACTGGTCAAGGATTACAAACCTAGTATTGAACATCAGAGATGGTTGAACCCCCTAATGAACGAGGTTGTGCAAAAAGAAATCATCAAGTGGTTGGACGCAGGAGTAATTTACCCGATCGCTGACAGTAAATAGGTTAGTCCAGTGTAGTGTGTGCCAAAGAAGGAAGGTATGCTAGTGGTGCCTAATGCAAAGAATGAGTTGATTCCTATGCAACCAATCACCGGATAGAAAGTGTGTATGGGTTACAGAAAACTCAATGCTTCCACTGAGAAAGACCATTTTCCTATGCCCTTCATGTATTAGATGCTTGATAGACTGGCGGAGAAAGGATGGTATTGTTTCCTTGATGGATATTCTGGGTATAATCAAATTGTTATTGCGCGCAAGGATCAAGAGAAAACAACTTTCACATGCCCATATGGTACCTTTGCATTTAAGAGAATGCCTTTTGGACTGTGTCATGCTCCAGCCACATTTCAAAGATGTATGATGTTTATTTTCTCTGAAATGGTGGAAAGCACTATAGAGGTGTTCATGGATGATTTTAGTGTGGTGGGACAGTCTTTGAAGAATGCTTGCTATATTTGCGTGATGTGTTGCGAAGGTGTGTCGAGAGTCATATGGTGTTGAATTAGGAGAAATGTCATTTTATGGTCAAAGAAGGTATCATTCTTGGTCACAGAATTTCAAGCAAGGGAATTGAGGTGGATAAAGGAAAAATAGAGGTTATCGAGAAACTGCCAGCACCAATATCTATGAAAGGTATCAAGAATTATCTAGGCCATACAGTGTTCTACCGACACTTCATTAAGGATTTTTCCAAGATCTCACAACCCTTGTGCAAGTTGTTGGAGAAAGATGCCAAGTTTGTATTCGATGATACATGCATGCAAGCCTTTGAAGAATTTAAAAGAAAGTTGACCTCAGCACCCATTATTGTGGCTCTAGATTGATTAAAACCATTTGAACTAATGTGTGATGCAAGTAGGGTGGTGTTAGGTGTGGTTTTGGAGTAGCGTAGGGATAGGATTCTACATCCTTTCATTATGCTAGCAAGACACTTAATGTGGCCCAAAAAAATTATACAGTTACTGAACAAGAATTGCTGGCCTTGGTTTTTGCCTTTGAAAAATTTCATTCATACTTGTTAGGAGCTAAGGTGATCGTGCACACAGACCACGCAACACTCAAATATCTGATAGCTAAAAAGGATACAAAATCGAGACTGATCAAATAGGTACTCCTCCTGTAAGAATAAATTTTAATATAATTGACTGAAAGAGGTCAGAAAGTCAGGTAGCCGACTATCTTTCTAGATTGGAAGATGAAGCTATGGTGAAATTTGATGATAGACTTGAGATTAATGATTCATTCCCCGATGAGAGAGTTTTAGCGGCCTCACATGATCTTATTCCTTGGTTTGCAGACTATGCTAACTACTTGGTGAGTGATATAGTACCTCCTGATATGAACACCCATCAACCTCGCAAGTTTATGTACGACGCAAAGAAATTCTTCTAGGATGAGCCATATTTATTTTGCATTTGTGCAGATGGGATCATCCATAGATTTATTCCAGAAATTGAATGATGAGTATTCTTGAGGCATGCCACTCATCGTTGGTGGGTGGCCATCACAATGGAGCTCGAACTACTTATAAGGTGTTACAATGTGGCTACTATTGGCCATCTATACATCAAGACGCCCATAATTATGTTAAGTCTTATGATAATTACCAAAGAGAGGGTGGGGTCTCACCAAGGCACAAACTGCCTTTAAATTTTATTTTTGTGATATAACTATTCGATGTTTTCGGTATTGATTTTATGGGACCCTTTCTTAGCTCATGGTAATAAGTATATTCTGGTTGGAGTTGATTATGTCTCTAAATGGGTAGAGGCCATAGCCTTACCAAACAATGAGGGCAAGAGTGTTACCGGGTTTCTCCGAAGAAACATTTTTTCCAGGTTTGGTACACCTCGGGCAATTATCACTGATGGAGGTTCTCACTTTTGCAACTGACTATTCAAAGCTCTCCTTGAAAGGAATGGTGTGAAGCACCGAGTGGCAACCCCGTACCATCCCCAAACAAGTGGGCAAGTAAAAGTATCAAACAGGGAGATAAAATGAATCTCATCCAAAATGGTGAATGTGAATCACACCGATTGGTCAAGAAATTTGGACGACGCCTTATAGGCCTACCGCACAGCCTTCAAAACTCTAACCAGAATATCTCTATATCAATAGGTATTTGGGGAAGCGGGCCATCTAGCAGTTAAACTTGAACACAAAGCACTATAGGCACTGAAGAAGCTAAATCTAGATTGGAATAAAGCAACAACATCTAGATTAATGCAAGTAAATGAACTTGGTGAGTTTAGGCTACAAGCATATGAGAGCTTTGCATTATATAAGCAAAGGATGAAAGTTCAGAATGATCGACGAATTAAGAACTGCCAATTTGCTCCAGGGGACATGATTTTTCTTTATAACTTTAGGTTGAAGTGGTTTCCCGGGAAACTGACATCTAAGTGGATGAGACCTTTTAGAGTGGTATACGTTTTTAGTTATGGAGTTATCGAAATAGAAAGCAAGGATGGTAAAATATTCAAAGTCAAGTTAGAGGGTCAAATTGTACATGGACGATATGGAAGAAATCAAGAAAGTGGAGGATTGGGACCTTGAAGATGTATGAGTACAAAAACCTTCATGTCGTGCCACGATAATAAATCAGACGCTTCGTGGGAGGAAACCCAAGGTATACCCTATGTATTTCTGCTACATGCTTTTACTTTGAGGACAAAGTATTCTATTTTGGTTGGTGTGGAAGCTATGGATTAAGGTGAAGTCTGAGTAGCCTCAAGTCCATAACTTCCCCTATTTTTGATCCTAAGGTTTTGTTGTCGTGATTCTTTTTCCTTATGGATGTTTAATTTTCTATTGAACCAGCATGTTTAGGTAGTGTAGATAGTTTGTAAATAAATAGTAGTATTATCTGTGGGCATATAAATAGTCTTTAAATATTTTTTGAATGATTTGAAAAAATAAAAAATTAGGTACCCTCAAAATTTTTGAGATTGTGGTTATTCATGCATTCATTCATTTTGATTATCTAGTGATGCTTGTTCTGATAACGTAAAGTTAAGTTGAGGCTTGAAATATGACCTGTGAGTCTATACTTGATTGTGTATGGAATGCCATGCGTGTTGTGAGCTTATTTTGCTGCATTCATGTATCATGTATGGACTCAAAACTTGCCTTGTTACTCAAAGAATGGTTTGGTGAAATGGTTGATTTGGAAAGGACCTTAGGCCTTTGTTCTTTTAGTGAACACACTTTTAGCCTAAATGACTTACCAAATGAGTGAGTCAATCCCTTGTTCCAAATTTTTGAGCTTCTTATGTACTCATTCTTTCTTGACAGCTTACTAGCTTAACCTTGTTTGGTGAAATACCTTGATACTAGCCCTGGTCTATCCTAGAACATGTGAACCTTAATTGAGGTTAAAAGCCTATGTTGAAGGTGGCTACAAATTGTCGCCCTGGTTTTGGGGAATAGATATTGTGTACCTCACCTCAGGCTAAAAACCTAAGTTAAGGGTGGCCCTTATTATGGTAGAGTAAAAACAATTAGGTGGTTAGTTGGGAAATAAAGAAATAAATAAAAAAATCATGAGTCGAGTGAAGAAAAAGAAAAGGAAAGTGCCTTGAGTTGAGAAAAAGCAGCGAGAAATGAGTTTATAAATAAGGTAAAGCTGAAAATAGAAACAAAGCACCCAAGGAAAGCTTGAAACAGGAGAATAAGGGTGGATTTAGTGAAAATGGTTAGGTTATGAAGGCAAAAGTCTTGTTAAGAATGGTTCAAGGATAGCTTTACTCCCTACTTGCTTAAAATGCCATATCAAAGCCCCCTAAACCTATGTTACAAACCTATAAGTCCTAAAGTGATTCAAATCCACTTCGTTACCAAGCTGGAAGATGAGTATAGAGGTAAGCCTATGGTGTTAGTGATTGTGGATAGTTGATGCTCCATTGCTTATCATAGTTGGGTTGCCAGATTCATCATCATGTTTGTTGTACTTAGTAGCTTTGCAATCTAGTTTTGAAAATGATAGTTGGGTACTTGGATTAGAGTGAATGATGTATATGCCATTGGTATAACTGCTACGTATTTCTAATTGTCTATGTAGATTGAATCATCGCTTGAGGGCAAGCTATAATTCTAAGTTGAGGGTGTTGATGTATTGTTAAAATACAACACATTTGATGCCTAAAACAAGGGATTTTGTGAGTTCCTAATACGAAATTTTATGGTTTTTGTGTGCTTTGTGGTGTTTTTGTAGAAAAGTTAGGTTGGCATGATTTTGGAGGAAAATTGAAGGTTTTGCTGAAGTATAGGACATACAAGTTCAGCTATGTGTTGTAGCCCAATCTATGAGTCATAGGATGTTATTGTAGCTAGAAATAGAGAACAAAAATCAGAAATCTATTAAGTGGAGGTCAACCCTACGAGGCCATCCTATGAGTCGTAAGTCTTATTATGACTCGTATAGGTGGACTCGTAGCAAGAAACAGAGAGCCAAAACTTTGGATCAAAAGCTGAAGGTCTGGACTATGAGAGGAGCATACGAATTGTAGCCCAAGTAACGACTCATACCAGTAGGTTGTACCAGTTAAGTCCAAAATGCTATGAACCTGATACGAGACCCTGATTATGACTCATAGGCCACCCTACAAGTCGTACTTATAAGATAAACCAGATGCCAGTTGTCTTTTCTATGTAAATTTTAAGGCTAAATTGGTAACAACTATAAGTACTTAAAGTTAGGGTTTTATTAAGAAGAGCAGAGATCCCAGTTTGGAGATATTGAATATCACTTTTGATTATTCTCTCAAGATTTCTTGAGGGTTTTAGCTTAGATTTTATTTTCTATTGGAAAACCCATTTATGGGGAGTACAAATCCAATATTGTTTTCATTCTCAATATATCAAGCTTGTGGTTTGCAACTTATGGCGCTATCATTCTCCATTGCTTTAAGTAAAATTCTCAACTATTTCTTGCATTTACATTTTTTGTTGGTTTTGCCTTAGCCATGAGTAGCTAAGCACCCACAACTTGGGGTCATGGGAACCATGGGTAGTTGACTTGAGATGACCTAGGCTAGTGCATTTCTATGATTGGGGTTTTAGTTGTCGACCAAGCGCCATGGTGAAACTCGACCTTCACCTTCATAATAAGGCTGGAAGAACTCGTCCTGCATGCAAATCTCTCATTATATTTATGTTATATAGGTTAATCAAGTCAACGAACCATAGGGAACACAATTCCTAAGTTGTCCCTAAAATTGAGTGTTTTCCTCCATCGTAGTCTAGTGTCTATTTATTTTTGTTCTTGAATCACAAACCCCCCTTTTACAGATTTTAGTTATAGATTGTTGAAATTATTGGTAGTAAAGTCTTGCAATCAAACCCTGTATTCCCTGTGGATTCGACCCTAACCTTCGGTTAGGTTAATTACTGATATCGACCGCTTTCTTATTGGAGCATGAACATCAACATCATCCAAAAATAGCTCTACTACATAGATAGAAGCGGAGGCTAAGACAAGCAATCAAGCTCAACCTCGTAGTCAAAATAGGACGTA
The DNA here is from genome assembly GCA_000787875.1 of Solanum virginianum. Classification (NCBI taxonomy): domain Eukaryota; kingdom Viridiplantae; phylum Streptophyta; class Magnoliopsida; order Solanales; family Solanaceae; genus Solanum; species Solanum virginianum. Next base: position 87,399 of record DF357763.1, read on the forward strand.
AAAAAGAGTTTCTCAATACATAATAAGAGAAACATAGAATAGAGTCCTTGAAATAGAGGACTTACCAACTAGCTTGAGTAGCACCGATCTGGATGGAGGATGATGATCAACTTGGGCACCAGTTCCTACATGGTGATATTATGTTAGAAAGAGTATGCATTAGTACGTTTGATTGTACTAAGTATGTAGAATGCAATGCAACAAGAGATAGGCATCATGATCAAAGTGCATAACAATAGGCAATAGGCATAATATAGCAACCTGGCATGTATGATTAATACTTAAGTAAAACATGTTTGTGTAACTCATGCTTATATAGGATATCATATGTGTAGAAGATACCAAGCTAGATTTCTAAAGCATAAAGCCCTTGGTTGGTTGATGATGGTTTCAACCCATCATCCCGGTGGTGTGGTAAAAACCCCTCACATGGTTGATGATAATTACACTTTATCACCACGGTGGTACAATACAAACCCCTCACATAGTTGATGAGTACAAACCCCCACCTCAGTTACCCGAGCTCTTGTCCCCTCGGATCGGGCATGATATAATACAACACGTTATATAGAGTATATCGTATACATAAGTTCATTTCATCATCATATAGCCAATCATTTCATATTTGATGCTTTGGACCTTCAACTCCTCAAGAAATCATATCTGGACATTTTATCAAACACTTAGAGGGTATGTAATACTAGTATAAAACCATGAGATATAGAGATGAAATCATGCAAGAAAATCTATTGTAAAACCATCAATCAACACCTCCCAACACCCTCAGGCAACATACATTGAATCCCTCCTCAAATCTTACAATAGATCAAAGACTTATCTCTCAAAACATTGCAAAACAGTCACAATTTCACATAGCTTTAATATAGTATGCAGTGAATTTCATAATCAGCAAGATCCATTTGTAAATCAACTTCAAATCTTGCAAATTGAGTAAAAAAGAGTTTATGGCACCACGAGTGAAAGAACCCAATGGTTAGAACCCATAGACCTTAGCTTTGGAGAAACTGTTGGTGAAGATTGGAGATGAAGACTTGAAGCTTGAAGGAGAACATTGAAACCCGGATGAGGCTTTGAGTCTTGAATCTTGAGAGAAATATAGGATTAAGGGTTTGAGTGAGTATTAGGAAATGTCTTGGCTAATATGAGGGTGAAATAATGCTTAGTATAGGTATTTTCTCATGTGGCAAGGCTTAGGCCCAAGACTTAAAAGTCTCGGACCAAAAATTAAAAACTAGACAGAAAATACACGGGGGCGCGTTGCGCCACAAATGCGGATCAACACTATTTTTGTCAAACTTTAAAATTTTGAAATTTGCTATGGTTGCTCTAAAATTGGGGTTAGAGCCCTTTCCTCCTAATTTTGACCCCTTGAATAAGAATATGAAGTTAGATTTTTGATATCAGACACGAATTTTGAGATATATGAAAATTATGATTCCGGGAACTTTCGAGGCACATTTCGGGCACTTTTTGGGGTCATTTCATAAATGGTACCATAAAATCTATCCCCCACACATCAAATAACTTAATCACCAAAATAGGATTTAGAGAGAGCTCATGCTTGCGAGTAACCCTACCTTCTTCTTGGCATCTGTCAAAAGCTTTGGCATAGTCGTGGGCACCTTGGTGGATGGTGGGCCAATAATACCCACATTGTAAAATCTTGTACCCTGTTCAAATCCCACAAAGATGTCCAACTACTAATGATGATTGGCATGCCTCAAGTATGCTCATCATTTCGACCTCAGGAACATAATGATGAAAATCCCATCAGCACATACACGAAATATGTATGGGTCCTCCCAAATGAACTTCCTCACATCATGCATAAACTTTCGACATTGATGTGTGTTTAAGTCGGGTGGCATGATACCACTCACCAAGTAATTTTCCTAACTGCAATCCAAGGTATCAAATCATGCAACGTAGCTAACACTCTCTCATTAGGGAAGAAATCATTTATCTCCAATCAATCATCAAATTTCATCATTGCCCCATCTTCTAATCTAGACAGGTGATCGGTAACCTGATTGTCTGTCCTTTTTCTATCAATGACATTATAGTTGAACTCTTACAATAGAAGCACCCAGCTCATCAACCTTAGATTCACATCCTTTTTATCCATCAAGTATTTAAGTGTTGAGTGGTCTGTATGTACCACTACTTTGGCTCCCAATAGATATGACCTGAACTTTTCAAATGTGAAGAATAACACGAGTAATTCTTGTTCTGTGATAGTTTAATTCTTCTGGGCCATATTTAGGGCTTTGCTGGCATAATATATGGGATGTAATATCTTCTACTTGCGCTGTCCAAATACCACACCTAGAGCGACCCCACTTACACCACATATGATTTCAAAGGGCTTGGACTAGTCTGGAGCCACAACAATTGGTGCTTTGATCAACCTCTTCTTTAACTCTTCAAAGACTTGCATACATGAATCATCAAACATAAATGTAACATCTTTCTACAATAATTTACATAATGGGTGTGAAATTTTAGAGAAGTCTTTTATGAACCTCTGATAGAATCTTGAATGTCCCAATAAACTCCTCACACCCTTTACTGAGATGGGTGGTGGAAGCTTTTCAATCACCTCTACTTTAGCTCTGTTGAGCTCAATGCCTTTGCCAAATATCCTGTGTCCCAACACAATACTCTCTTTCAGTATAAAATGACACTTTTCCCAATTTAGTAGTAGATGACTTTCTACACATCTTTGAAACACATCATGTAGGTGTATCAAGCAATCCTCAAATGCGTTTCCAATAACACTAAAGTCATCCATGAAGACTTCAATAGTACTCTCCACCATGTCTGAGAAGATGGACATCATGTATCTCTAAAATGTTGTTGGGGAATTACATAACCTAAATAACATCATGTTGAATGTAAAGGTACCATTGGGGCATGTAAATGTGGTCTTCTCCTGACCCTCTAGGGAAATGATGATCTGATTATAGTTGGAATACCCATCGATAAAATAGTACAACCTTCTTTCTACTAGTTTGTCTAACATCTAATCCATGAATGGAATAGGAAGGTGATCCATCTCTGTAGAGGCATTGAGCTTTCTGTAATCCATGCACACCCTCCATCATATGTATAGCCTCACTGGGATCAATTTATTGTTAGCAATAGGTACCACTATGATACCCCCTTTCTTTAGAACACACTGCACTGGGCTCACCCATTCACTATCGGTGATTGGGTAGATTACTCCTGCATCTAACCATTTAATGATCTCTTTGTGTGCAACCTCTTGCATAGGAGGGTTTAAGTGCCTTTGATTCTCAATGATCAGCTTGTAGTCCTTGACTAACTGAATTTTGTGTATACATACCATAGGAGGGATACTAATAATATCTGTGGTAGTCAATATGATGGCCTTCTTAAATTGTTTGAGCACTGTTACAAGGGCATCTGCTTGCTCATAATTCAAATCTACAACTATTATGATTCACAAATTATTGTTGACTTCTAGAAATGCATATCTCAAGTATGCTGGAAGTGCTTTCAATTCTAACACCAATAGGTCTTCTATGGAGAGCTTTGTGGGAGGTGACTCTCGATTCTACAAGTCTAGCTCTAGTTAAGTTTGGCATCTAGGACCAAAAGACATCCCTACAACATTTGCTGTCTTCTCATAATCTGGGATACCATCACTATCGAAGTTCATCAATACTACCTCCAAAGTGTCAACACCCAGTCTTACCTCAAGCGGTATCTCTGGCTCAACATCATCAACAGTCTCAATAACCGACACCACTCTCACATCATTATGATACCTTGCTTGTTGAAACACATTGAACACAACCTCATCCTTTCTA
>DF357763.1:92309-136449 GCA_000787875.1 Solanum virginianum
TTCTGATTTATGTTTGAAATATCAGATTTCATGCCCTTTAGAGTTTCATCTTATGTCTCGACATTCTTCAACCAGCGATCAAACAACTTCTCAATTCTAGAATTACTTGTTCCTGCATCACGGTTATGTGGTGGCATATATGGACCATTTCTGAAACCATCTCTTCTACTCCAATCTGCTTCAAGACCCTTGTTCCTATCATAATAACCACCTTAATTTTCTCTATAAGCTCCATCTATACCATAGTTCCGACCTTGGTTTCCTTGACCTTTGCGCCAATAGTCCTGATTGAACCCTTGGACGTTGGTTTGAAAACCCCCTCTCTGATCATTCACAAAATAAGCATCCTTCTCTAAATAAGGCTCTTCATACATGGGTGCATGTGGAGGTTAGTGAATTATCACATTCACTCTTTCTTGGTTTTGCTTGATAACCATATCCATGCTTATGCAAAGCTGAGCAAGTTGTGGCATAATCTCCTCATTAATTTTGGCTTGCTTTAAACCAACACTCACAATATATAAACCCTTTTTGGAAGCTCTATCCCATTGCACCCATGCATGATTCATCTTGACCACTTGCTCCATATGCTCTGCAATCCTTGCAAATGGTTGATCTAGAAACATACCCCCCATCATAGTGTTAGTACAAGCCTAACTATTCTTATCAAGGGCATGGTAGAAGATCTCTATCAAGGCATCATCAACTATCTTATGGTCAGGGACACTTCTCAAACACTTAATAAACCGCTCCCAAGTAGTACTTATCAAATCACCAGGAAGTTGCTCAAAACTATTGATCTGATCCTTCAATTTGAGCTTCTTAGATCTAGGGAAATACCTCTCCAAAAAAGCCTTCTACAAATCTTTCCAACTAATGATTGAACTTTATGGGAGCTTAGATAGTTCTAATGTAACATTCCCAGTAAGAGACAATGGAAAAACATGAAGTCCCGCAGCATCCATAGACAAATTTTATGTTCCCATCACACTTACAAACAAATGCCACATTGTGCAAGTAACTATGTGGATCCTCTAATGGTAAGCCCGCAAACAATCTACGGTTCTACAGTATCTGAAGTAACCCACTAGAGATTATGAACTTTGTGTTAGCCGGTAGTGATGGCAACATAATAACCCCAGTCACATCTATAGCCATGAGGTTCAACCTATACTGATTCCATTAGTAAGCATTGGCGTCAAACTCTCAAGGTTGTGGAATGTTTCCAAAGGAGGTGGATTCTCATCCTCATCATTTCGGTTCAAAGCTGCATTGGCTGTGTTGTTGGCATTTTCTTGGGCAATTCTTCTAGTAATTCTTTGGATCTTGGATCAATTGGAGTTAAGGGATTACCTTGACTCTGAGTGGGCGTACACTTTTAGTATACCCTGCAAAGAAACAAAAATAAAAACAAAAGTAAAGTAAAGGGAACTAAGGTTAACACTCAAATTACTTAATAAATCAACTTAATTCTAGCCGTATTCCCTGGCAACGGTGCCAAAATCTTGATGTCACCTAAGTTATACCTCCTTTTAGAGGATAAAGTGGTCGTTGTCAAGATATAAAACCTAAACAAGATTAGGGTCGAACCCAAGGGAATACGTGACTAAAAGAAAATCCATCAATAAACAATTCAAGTAATTAACCGACTCAATTCCCTGAAGGAGGGGGGTTTGCAATATTCAATAAAATAATAAACTAAACTAACTATTACAAGAGACAATCAATAATGGAGAGCAAATAGGGTATTGTGTTCCCCATGATTCCCCAACTTAGTATCCACAGATAAATCAATTCATATCAAGTGTATAGTATGCATGACGATAATTTAAGTTCACCAAACCCTTTGCTCTAAGTGAGAGATGAATTCCACTATGTAACGTGGCCCATTTCCATAGTGTGCAATACTAACCATTACCTATAAGTCCTAGTCAACCTCCCCTTGGCCCAGTTCAATTGATTAGATGAGAACACATTATCGAATCTTGTTAATCTATCTCTTTTTTCTATTCATTACTACCTAGATCAGGAAAGTAACACTAGGCAGGTTACAATGTTGGCCACCATTAGAAAACATGCAAAACAAACAGAATTGATCAATAGATGCATATATCCACTCAAAGAATTGCAAAATATCTGGGTCTACTTTGTTAGATCTTCATGGTTCCCACAACCTTAGTTGTGGATTTAGCTACTCATGCTATAGGTAGATAAAGAAATTATTAATTAAGAAAACATAATTAAACACTTACCCGATTGAAATGAGAATCAAGCAAATCCAATATTGATTGAGAATCACAAGATGTAAAATTAAATTAATTAACAAGTGTATTCTCCTCTAAGTATTGAGGTCTCTAAGTATGAAACCCTAAAAGTACTCTCTAATGACCTTCTCTGTTATACTGTACTAAAAAATAACCTAAAAAATACTATTTATAGTAATTATAATTAAGTCCTAAAAAATAGAAAACTGGTTGCGAACTCTATGAAAGGTATTTACGACTGATGGTGTCCTCTAGGAGTAGTAACCGAGTCTCATATTCAGCTCTTAAGATCTTGGGTTTCTCTTCTATGAACCATCTTCATGACTCGTAAACTGACTTATGACTCGTACTTCAGACTCGTAGGCTTTAACTACTTCAACTCATCCCTCTTTGGAAATCTTGACGAAACCTATCTTTAAGACTCATAGATGCTCTATGACTCGTGTAGAGGCCTCGTGGACTTGAACTTTTGATCTTACCCTTCACTGAAATTTTTCACAAAACTACTTTTACGACCCATAGACTGCTTTACGACTCGTAGAGGGTCTCGTAAATTGCAAAAAACCAGAAAACTTTACAATTTTCCCCAAAGTCATGCCAACCTGCTTTTCTACAAAACTAAACATAACAACACATAAAAACCATAAATGTTGCATTGAGAACACAAAAAATCCTATGTTTTAGGCTTCAAAAGTGTTGTATTTTGGCAACACATCAGTGGTCATGCTTGGTTTACCTTGGCAAGTAGACCACTCCTTTATTCAATGTGGAGTGAATATCAGGATTCTAAGTGATTGCTTGCTTGGTCTTATATGTCAGTTAAGGTCTTCTGCTACATACATATGATATATTTTACAACTTTAACAATTTCTATGCTTATTTTAAAAGAAGCATTAATCATACATATCATATTGAGCTTATGTCTAATGATTATGATTATGCATCATGATTATTGTGGCTTATGTCCTTTGTTGTACTGCACCACACATACTTAGTACATTCAAAGTACTAACACATACTTTTGCCTACATGATCTAACCATGTAGGGACTGGAGATCCTATTCATCCTCTTCCTCCATGTGGCTAGTCAGATCCTTTGAAGACTACTATTGGTGAGTCATCCACTTTAGGGACAATATCCACTTACTTTCATGCTTTAGTTAAGACATGTCTATTTTGGATTTCTAACTTTTGAGGGTGAGCTTGGTAAATATCTTGGCCTCTATTCCACTCGTACTAGAGGTGTTATTGGATATGGATGTTTATGTATTGAGCTTGACTCATATTATGTTAATGTAATTATGGAAGAATTCCCTTAGCCATTTTTCCCTTCTATATTTTTCTTTGAATGTTGATGATATGATGAAAGTCCTAAGTCATTAAACGCTTGAATATTGATGACGTGGTGGAAGTCCTATATCCCTAAATTTCACCTTAGCGTGAGTCATACTTTCCCGCCCCTTAGACTTATTTGCTATGTGATTCATGCTTATTCTCTTCCCTACAATATCTCCATAGCTTGAGTCCAAAGCCCCCTTTTCCTTATAAATTATGTGCTATATGTTTATTGCTTTTTTATTCTTTCATGAAACCAAGGATGTGTTATGCATGCTTAAGAGGCTTGTATGGGGTCCTTCAGGTTCATATTAGCTATGTCACGCCTAGGACCTAGGCTTCGGTCATGACATGCTTGGTGTAAGAGCAAAAGTTTTGTTAATGGTCTTTAAAAATCCAATACACCACATCAAGTGGAATCTTGTTCATGGTTGTGAAGCACGTCATGACTATGAATTGGAGGATATGAGGCGTTTTAAGAAATGTTTCACTTCTTCATACTCTATGTCATGTTGTAGATTTGAATTAAGGTTTCCTTTTTGTAATGGGTGATCTTTACGCTTTTAGAACATGCTGCTAAGGAGAATGGCATAAAGAGCTCTCACACTCTAGAAGTGTCTGACCCATCTAATTCCTTGAGCTTCTCAAGAAGAAGGGGTCACCCATGTCAAATACCAAACTATTATTTCCATGCTGGCCCAAGCAATGACCAACTAAGTGAACTAAGGAGCCCAAGCTCCTCATCATTCCACCTCAACTTCAAGAGTGAGGGATTTAACAAGGATGAACCCTTTGGAGTTCCATAGCTCCAAAATAGAAGAGGACCCCCAAGAATTCATTGATGAGATGTATAAAGTACTTGCTATTATAGGGTAAGCTAGGAGGATATGGTGGAACTTGTGGCCTATCAACTCAAGGGCATTGCACAAATTATGTTTACCAGTGAATGCGAGAGAGGGAGAATGATGATCCCATCCCATGGGAGGAATTTAAAGTAGCCTTCCTTAATATATTCTTCCCTATGAAATTTAGAGAGGCAAAGATGATAAAGTTCATAAATCTCAAGCTAGGCTCCATGAGTGTGAGGGAGTATTCCCTTAAGTTTAATAAGCTCTCAAAATTTGCTCCTTACTTGGTTGCTGACTCTAGGGCAAGAATGATAAATTTGTATTGGGGGTGTCCAACTTGGTGAATGAATAATGTTGGACCACTATGCTTGTGGGTGATATAGACTTGTCTTCGTTCATAACTTATGTCAAGCAACTGTAGGGGGAGAAGCTTAGGAAGAGGAGGAGTAGGGAGTCAAAGAGGGCTCGATATGATGGTTGTTTTCATGGTGCTAAGGGTGATTGTTTCCAATAAGGTCACAAATTCCAAGGCCAAGGATCCTCCAATTCTCAAAATAAAAGGATTGCTAATGATAGGGTACCTAACCATAAGGCACAAGGTGGGAACGATGGAATGACTTTTCTAAGGTGCCCAAAGTGTGGAAGAAATCATGGTGGCAAATACTTGAGGGATTCAAACGCTTGCTATGAATGTGGAAAGGTAGGCCACAAGGTTGTTGATTGTCCTTATGCTTAAAATAAGGGTAAAGATGGTCGTCCTCAAGGACAAGGTGTTCATGTTGATCAAGGGGCACAAGGAGGCCAAAAAGGGGGTGCTCCATATCACCATCAATTTTATGCCCTTCAAGGGAGGCAAGGAGTGGAGGAGGTTCCCGATATTACTGGTATGTTAAAGGTTTATGATTATGATATGTTTGCTTTATTGGATCTGGGTGCTACTATATCACTCATTACTCCTTTTGTTGCTAACAAGCTTCATGTGTGTCCCAAATTGTTGTGTGAACCCTTTGAGGTATCTACTCTCATTGGTTAGTCCATTATTTCTAGAAGAGTCTATAGGGGTTGTCCCGTGTCTATATTGCGTAAAGAATTACTTTGTCATTTTATTGAGCTTAACATGGTGGATTTTGATATTATTCTTGGGATAAATTGGATACATGCATACCATGCTTCTATTGAGTGTAGGACTCATAGGGTTAAGTTCTAATTCCCTAATGAGCCCATATTTGAGTGGGAAGGTCATAATTCGGCAGTTAAGGGTAGGTTTATTTCTTGTCTTAAGGCATACAAATTGTATTCTAAGGTTTGCATTTCCCATCTTGTTAGAGTTTAGGATATTGAGTCTAAAATCCCTCCTATCAAGTTAGCTCCGATTGTCAATGAGCTTTTTGATCTCTTCCTCGATGAACTTCTTGGTTCCCTTCCTATAAGCAAGATAGATTTTAGTATAGACCTTCCCCCCGATACTCAATCCATTTTCATTCCTCTTTACCATATGGCCTCGATAGAGTTAAAGGATCAATTAAAGGATATAGGAGAATGGTTTTATAAGGCCTTGTAATTCACATGAGATGCATCGTTGTTGTTTGTAAGGAAGAAAGATGACTCACTTAGAATGTGCATTGACTACCGACAACTCAATAAGGCCACAATAAAGAACAAGTATCCCTTGACAAGGATAGATGACATATTTGATCAACTACAAGGGGCTAGTTATTTTTCTAAGATTGATCTTTGGTCTGGATGACATCATATGAGGGTGGGGGAGTGTGATATACCCAAGACGGCTTTCTAGATAAGCTATGTGCATTTTGAGTTTGTGGTGATGACCTTTGGCCTAACTAATGCTCTAACAATATTTATGGATCTCATGAATAGGGTCTTTAAACCCTACCTTGACATGTTTGTTGTGATATTGATTGATGATATTTTTGTTTACTCTCAAAGTGAAGAAGAGCATGTGAAGCATTTGAGAATAGTATTGCAAACTTTGAGGGAAGAGAGATTGTTTGCTAAACTTGATAAATGTGAATTTTGGTTGAAGGAAGTTGCATTCCTAGGGCATGTGGTGTTGGGTGATGGAATTAAAGTGGACCCTAAGAAGATGGAAGTGATAAGAAATTGGCCTAAGCCCTTGACTCAAATAGATATTAGGGGTTTCTAGGGCTAAGGGGGCGACTACCAGAGATTTATGAATGATTTTTCCTCAATTGCTTCCCCTTTGACAAAACTGACTCAAAAGAAGGCAAATTTGTTTGGACCGATGAGTGTTAAAGGAGTTTCAAGTTATGAAAGACAAGCTTACATCCACTCCTATTTTGGCTCTACTAAAAAGGTTAGAAGGGTTTGTGGTTTATTGTGATACTTCAATGGTTGGTTTGGGGTATGTGTTGATAGAAAATGGCAAAGTCATAACATATGCTTCTCGATAACTAAAAGTGCATAAGCATAATTATCCCACCCATGACTTGAGTTAGCGGCTATGGTGTTTGCTTTGAAAATATGGCATCATTATTTGTATGGAGTTCATGTAGACGTATTCACCGAATACAAATGTCTCCAATATGTGTTCACTCAATAGGATGTTAATTTGAGGCAAAGGAGGTGGTTGGAACTCCTTAAGGTTTATGACATAAGTGTGCACTGCCATCCCGGCAAAGCTAATTTCGTGGTGATGCTCTAATTAGGGTTTCCATAGGAAGTGTAGCACAAGTTGATAAGGGCAATAAGGAATTGGCTAGAGAAGTTCATCGGTTAGCTAGGTTGGGAGTTAGGTTGAATAAAGTCTAAAATAGAGGTGTGGTGGTCATTGATGGTTCCAAATCTTCTTTTATGGAAGAGGCCAAGTCCAAATAAGATGTCGACCCCACCTTGCTAAAATTAAAGGCTTCGGTAAAAGATGGTCAAGTGTATGTTTTCTCCCAAGATAGAGATGGTGTCCTTAGATACCAAGGTAGGTTATATGTGCCTAATATTGACAGGTTAAAGGATTTGATTTTACAAGAGGCACATAATTCATCTTACTCTATTCATCCAAGTTCATTAAATATTTATAAAGACTGGAGGGAGTTGTTTTTGTGGGGTTATATGAAGAGGGATATTGAGAAGTTCATAGCTGGTTGTCACAATTGCCAACTAGTAAAAGCTGAACATTAACTGACAGGTGGCCTACCCAAGACATAGGAATTCCTACTTAGAAGTGGGAAGAGATCAACCTGGACTTCGTGATTGGCCTAACGAAGACTAGAAAGAACTATGATTCTATTTGGGTTGTTGTTGATAGAATGAAAAAATTAGCTCTCTTCTTATCGATTAAGACAACTTATGGTGCTGAGGATTATACCAAGCTATATATTCATGAGTTGCTCAAGTTACATGAGGTACTATTGTCTATTATCTCAGATCGTGGTGCTCAATTTACTTCTTACTTGTGGAGATCCTTCAAAAAGGAACTTGGTACCAAAGTCAAGCTTAGCATGACTTTTTGTCATCAAATAGATGATCAAGTCGAAGGACAATTCAAACTCTTAAGGATATGCTTTGGGCTTGTGTTTTGGAGTTCAATGGTAGTTGGGATAAATATCTCCCACTCATTGAGTTTGCTTACAACAATAGCTATCACTCTAGCATTGAGATGGCTCCCTTTGAATCCCTATATGGAAGGCGATGTAAGTACCCAATTAGGTGGTTTGATGTGAGGGAAAATGCATTATTAGGACTAAATTTGGTCATGGAAGTGTTGGAAAAAATGAGGTTGATAAGGGAGAGATTGAAGATGGCTCAAAGTAGGCAAAAGTCCTACTCCAACACAAGAAAGAGAGATCTTGAGTTTGATATTGGTGATTGGGTATATTTGAAGGTCTCACCCATGAAGGGTATGGTCTAGTTTTGTAAGAAGGGAAAGTTGAGCCCAAGGTTAGTTGGGCCTTATAAAATTGTAAGGAGAATTAGTAAAGTTGCCTATGAATTAGAGTTACCTACGGAGATGAATATGGTTCATCTAGTTTTCCATTTATCCATGTTGAGGAAGTGTGTATGTGACCCAAGTGCTTTAGTGCCTTTGGATGTTATGTGTGTTATATAAGATAGCTTGATAGGCATATGAAGAGGTTAAGAAACAAAGATGTGGTGTCCATTAAAATCCTTTGGAGAAATCAATAAGTCGAAAGTGTCATATGGGAAGCCGAAGCCGATATGAAAAAGAGATATCCTTATCTCTTTCATTCTGATCAAGCTTAAGGTAATATGATTTGACTATTTTAGGATCTCCTTTCCTTTCATACCATTTTTATGACACTTATGCATGGTTAGGTGATTTTGAGATTGCATTATAAGTGCTATTTAAAGCATCATTTAATGATTTTAAATGGTGCATGTATTGCATTTTGCATATGGTGCATTTGGCATATGGTGCATGAAACCATTCCTTAGAGCTTGCCTTAGCACATTTGGGGACGAATGTTACCAAGGGCGAGATATTGTAAGACCATGCCTATGAGCTGTAAGAAAGTAAGGTTTGGAAAATTTAAACTGTTAGCTTTTACGAGGGGTTCTATTGCTCTTAAGATGAAAAGCGACCCAAGTGCGGATTCGTAGAACCTAGGTGGACTTGGTGAAAATTGGGATCTTTCAGGAGTTCAATCTATGACTTATCAGACTACCTGTAAAACTTACTATGAGTCATAGACTGCATTATAAAATGTGAATTAGAGAAGGGGGTCTCTGAAAGTTGTAAAAATCCATCAAACGAAACCCCTATCTACACCCCCGTAGAATATTCTACGTCCCGTATATGGGGTCTTGTAGACCAGTCTGGGTAGATTTTAAAAAGGGCAAAATTGGCCTTTCTTATTCTTCTAATTCCAAGCCACATCGTTTAAGTTCTCAAGTGACACCTTTCTAGAATTATATACCCTTCCCACCCTCACTTCAACTCATTTCTCAAAAACCCTGTCTCAAAAACTCTCTCAAGCTCTTTAAGGGATTCAAGTAGAGGGTGCAATCTAGGGTTTCGAATCTTCCATCTCCAAATCAGGTTTCCTCCACCATAATCACACCAAGGTATGTGGGTTTGATTATGGGAACCTTCCTTCCCATATGTCCAACCATTCTTCTTTTCCCACCTACATGAAATATATGTAATTTTATGTGTTTTTTGTGAACTCCTGCATATGATGTTATTATTATGCATTGTACACATGATTTCTGTTTGACTTCTTCATGTGATAATTTTATCATGCTTAAATATCAGTGGGGTTTGACAATGTGATGGATTTTATAATATTAATTTATTTGCTCTATGATGCTACGAAAAGCTATGTAAGAGCTTTTGGGTTTTAGTCGAATTTCATGATATCCAAAATAAGAGTTTTACTATAATGATGGTGGGTTGATCTGAAAGATTTCAAAATGAATTGATTTTACTCCTCTCTTGTCTTATACTCTTGAATAGCATGATTTTAAGCCTATGCAATATACCTACCAGTTTGACTAAATTTACATGACAAGATTTCTATATGGATGAATGATTACTGCATGAATTACAAGACAAGCATGTTAATGGGCTCCTAAGCATGTATTGAATTCATGAAAAGTTCCTATGATTTGTAAGTAAGATGTTAAGCCCTTAAACTATAATCTACCCTCTTGTGAGTGAATAATATCTACATAAAAGGGTCAAGCATGATAACTATTTACCCTCATGTACTAACTAAACCTCAATAGGAGGGATCAAGTATATTACAATCTCTACTTTCATGTGAAATGCAATGCCTACTAGAAGGGGTCAAGTTTATGTAATGCTTTTACCCTCTAGTATAAGGTATAAGCCCACGTATAGGGGTCAAGTATATGAATGAGCTATTCATGCCATGTTATCATGTTTTTACAAGTCATTCAAGTTATGATTTAAGTTATGATTATTTCAAGTATTTTGTAGGATCAGAACTAGTACTGAAAGGGGCTTAAGATGGGGGCTCGACTTGAGGGGTCCTTATATAAAGTATTAGTCTTTACTAGTGGATCCAACTAGGACAAGTTACCCACTTTGTGGGATCATACTTGGTCTACCTTGGTAAGTAAATTACTCCTTTACTCGGTGTGGAGTAAACATAGGGATTTCAAGTAATATCTTACTTGGTCTTATAAGTTAGTTAGGGTCTCCTCCCATATACATATGATATATTATGCAACTTTGGCTATTTCCATTCATATTTTAAATTAAGCATTGATCATACATATCATATTGAGCTTATGTCTAATGATTATGATTATGCATCTTAATTATTATGGCTCATGTAATTTGTTGCATTGAACCCCACATACATAGTATATTCCAAGTATTAACACATACTTTTTCCTACATGCTCTAACCATGTAGGGACCGAGCTCCTATTCATCCTCCTCCTCTACGTGGCTAGTCGAATCCATTAAAGACTACTATTATGAGTCCTCCACTTCGGGGACAATATCCATTTACTTTTATGCTTTAGTTAAGACTTGTCTATTTTGGATTTATAACTTTTTATACTTTAGTTAAGACTTGTCTATTTTGGATTTCTAACTTTTGAGGGTGAGCTCGGGAGATAACTTAGCCCTCATTCTACTTGTAGTAAAGGTGTTGTTGGATATGGATGTTTATGTATCGAGCTTGATTCATATTATATTAATGTAATTATGGAAGACTTCCCTTAGGCCCTTTTCCCTTCTAGGTTTTTCTTTGAGTGTTGATGATGTGATGGAAGTCCTAAGTCCCTAAATGCGCACATTGCATGAGTCATACTTACCTGCCCATTAGACTTATTTGCTATGTGATTAATGCTTAGCATCTTTCCTACAATATCCCTATAGCTTGAGTCCAAAGCCCTGTTTCCCTTAGAAATTATGTCCTCTATGTTTGTTGCTCTTTTATGCTTATGCGAAACCAAGGATGTGCTATCCATGCTGAAGAGACTTGTTTGGGGTCCCTTTGGGTTTCCATTCACCGTGTCACATCTAGGCCCTAGGCTTGGATCATGATAGGAATGAGGAATTAAATGAGGAATATAAGAATTTAAGCCTAATATAGTGTCCCTTTTTCATTCCAAAATGACATAGTTTAGGAATAGAAAGGACGGAAATGACAAAACTTCCCCTCATTAAAATTGTCGAATTCAACCTATGAAAACCTGCTTATGGGCCGTAAGTCAATCCATGAGCCATAGGTCCCTCTCATCTGGTAATACATGTGAAGTCCCTAAAACTGGACCTTTTTAGGCCCTAAACCATGAACCCTTGTTATGGGTAGTGTAACCACCTATGGGTCATGGTTGGACTCGTAGAGTCCTTCCATACTTAGCCATTTTTTTATTTTCTATTTCTTATTCCATGAACTACTCTACGGGTTGTATCATGTTTCATGGCCCATTTGGTACACATAGATCACCTTCTAACAAACTCTAATTTTCTTCATGTCTGATAGTCTTACTCATGACCCTTCTTAGGTAGTGTAATGCATCCTACGGGCCATCACTTGGTTCGTGAGTTACCCCACACTTGGAAAATTTTCCACTTTCTAAAGTCTCATATTAAAGGACTAATTCTGTAGGCCGTAAGTACACCTACAGGCCATAAGTTTCCCTTCTGAATAAAACTTTAGGTCATTTTTGGGCTAACTTTTCTGCACTCAAGGCTCCTAAACTAGGGGTCGTTACATTATAAATCCCTTAATGATGTTTATGATAGACCCTCAATGTGAAAAGAAAATTCTCACATGGGCGGTCTTCGAGTTATGAAGCTACTTCAATGAATTGCTACATATGATTTTAGGTTATATTGCATGATTACACTATACATTTTAAAGTATTCCATGGGATTGACTTAGCATCGAATAAGGAATTAAGGTGGGGTTCGGTTAGGGAACCCTAGAAGTAACCCCTTGCCCCATTAACTATGTGCCACCATAAAATCCCCCCTAGCCTAGGCTAGTGGTTCCATAAAGGTCATAATGATAAAGTAAGAAGCATGCTTAAGTTGACAGAGTTTCACCTCGCAAGTGGTCTCCCCATTCTAACATACGGGGTTATGTTGGATTCCATGTAGGTAGCTCACATGGTTTTATATGTCGGTTATGGTCCTCTCTAACAAAGTTTATGATTTGGTGTCTTTGTTCAATCACATGTGTTTTCATATGATATATTGATTCTCACTTCATATTGCGCTTTATTCCTTAATCATGTTTAACATGTTGACATGATGATGTTACAATTCCATGCATGGAGACTTCTTAATTTTATGAATGATGGCATTACAATTTCATGCATAATGAAACTATAGTTTCATGTTTACATTGCACTATCACGACCCAAGCCTAGGGCCTAGACGTGACACGGCGCATGGGGAACCCGAAGGGACCCCAAGAAAGCCTCTTAACATATCATTACACATCCTTTGCCGTGGAAGCAATAAAATACAACAAAAATAGAGTAAAAATAGGGACAACGGGGCTAAGGGACGACTTCCATATCATAAACATAAAGAGTCAAGAAAGAGCTAAAGCTCATAACATTATACATGACATGTCCAATAACATTTCTACTACATAGATAAGAGCGGGGGTCAAGACAAGCTACTGGGCGCACCCTCATAGTCATCATATACATAAAAGAAGATAGTCTTGAAACATAGCATGAGATCATAAACATCGTCCCTAAAATGGAGGACTCACCAAGAGCTTAAGAGAAGTTGTACGCCTCATGGAAGAGGATGATAAAGTGGGGCACCGATTCCTATATGGTGACATCATGTAGGCATAGAGTATGCGTTGGTATGTTTGAATGTACTAAGTATGTAGGATGCAGTGCAACAAGAGATAAATAACATAGTCGAAATGCATAAGCATAGCCAATAAGTAAAATATACAAGATGGCATGCATGAGAGATGTTATGTAGTAAATCATGCTTATATAGAACATAATATATGTGTAAGAAGAGATCAATATTATATTGGTGGATCATCGCACCCTACCACCCTTCGTGATTGAGGTACCAACCCTATCAGTTAGTTGGTGGATCGTCGCATGCTACCACCTTTGGTGACTAGGGTACAAACCCCCTATCATCGTTATCAAGGTAAAAACCCCTCGACATGGTTGGTGGATTGTCTCACCCTACCACCCTTGGTGACCAAGGTATAAACCCCCCGACATGGTTATCAAGGTACAAACCCCTCAACATGGTTACGCAACGCACAATAGGGCATGGTCACATTCCAACACTATATAGGAGAAAATCATATGCATACGTTCATTTCATCAACATATAGTAATTAAACTCATAGGACATACATTGGGCCTTCAATTCCTCAACTAAACCAGACATTTTATCAAATGCTTGGCGGGTGTGTAGTGCTAGTGTAAAACCATACAATTTAGGGACGAAATCATGCAAGGAAATCAAATGTAAAACCATTAATCAATACTTGGTAACACCTTCAAGCAATATACATCAATACCCTTCATCAAACTCACAATAGATCTTAGATTCATAGCTCAAAGCATGCTAAAAACAACCATAATTTCATGAAATCCCAACATAGAGTGCAGTGGAATTCATAGTAGATAAGACCCATGAGTAAATCAACTTTAAATCATGTAATTTTAGGTAAAAGAGAGATAACCAATACCCCCTTCTTTAGCAAGTCTATAAGAGGTAAATTTGCCTGAATCAGCATTGTATCCAAACACATTTCTCTCCTTTGAATTGATGATATAGTAGTTTTGGTTGGATTTGTCAGTCAAAGTAGGAGACAATATACCTTGATATTTTCGAGTAGACTTTAATTCAAAGCATCCTTCCATTTCAATTGAAAAAGCAAATAACGTTGTAAGAACAGATCTAGTTTTGCTTCTGTGTTGCTTTTGTATTATTTTTTAGTTCTACCCTTTTTTGTGTCTGATTCCACATAATTTTTTCAAGATCATTTTGATGTTTTGAGAAAATAGGGCCCAAATTTTCTTTGTTTTGTCTACCCGATCCATGCTCTCTTTGACTTGCGGGTTTTTTTGCTTCTTGAGTTTTATTCTTTTTTTATTTGATGGTATAAAAAAGTTTTGTTTTTGGTTTTTATTTTGACTAACCTTTTCATTTGTATTCAAATTTAAAAGAAGGAATTTACTTGGTATAATCCACGATTTTATTTTATAGATATTAGAAAGTAGTAAAAGTTCTATCATTAGTGAAGACCACAACAAACAAATCAAGGTAGGGTTTGGAGACCATGCTATTCATATGACCCATGAAGATGGCCGGAGCATTGGTCAATGTGAATGACATCACAACAAACCCATAATGCCCATGCCTAGTCCAGAAGGCCATCTTAGGAATATCATACTCCCTCACCTTCACTTGATGATGCCCAGACAGAAGATCAATCTTAGAGAAGTGGCTAGCCCCTTGTAATTGGCCAAACAAATCATCAATCCTTTGAAGAGGATACCTGTTCTTGATAGTGACCCTATTAAGTTGTCAGTAGTCAATACACATTCTAAGAGACCTATCTTTTTTTTTTCACAAACAACATGGGTGCACTCCTAAGGTGATTGACTAGGCCTAGTGAAACCCTTATCCAACAAGTCTCTTAATTGTTCCTTTAACTTTTTAACTCCGTAGGGGCTATACGGTAAGGGGGAATAGAAATGGGTTGAGTATCGGGGAGGAGGTCTATACCAAAATCTATATTCCTTTCGTGAGGAACACTGGGAAGTTCATTTGGAAAGACATCATGGAACTCATTTATAACCAGAACTGACTCTATGGGAAGGACTTTGGACTCCACATCCCTAAGTTTGACAACATGATAAAGATACCCCTTAAAAATCAACTTACGGGCTTTAATGTAAGAGATAAACCTACCCTTGACCACAACATCTTGACTCTCCCACTCAAGGATGGGCTCATTAGAGAGTTGGATTCTAACTCCACAGGCCCTACAATCAAAGGAGGTATAACATCTATGAAACTAATGCATCCCAAGTATGGCATCAAAATCCACCACATCAAGCCCAACAAGTCACATGACAAGACCTAACACAATATAAACATGGAACAACACCTATGAACACTCTTAGTAACAACATACTCAATAATGGGATAGACACAAAAGGTTCACATAACAACTCGGGACACACAAGGAGTCCACTAGCAACCCAAAAGGAATAATGAAAGAAATAATGGCACACCAGACCTATCAATGTATGCACATCAAAGTCAAAGGAAACTTCAACATATTGTAACAATATCAGCGCCTCATCTCCTCCTTGAGCCTCTTGATCAAGGACCTACCAATGTATACACATCAATGTCAAAAGAAACTTCAACATACCGGCAACAACATCGGGTGCCTCATCTCCTCCTTGAGCCTCTTGATCAACGTCACCACCTTTACCCTTGACTTGAGCACAAGGGCAATCCAAAATTTTGTGGCCCATCTCACCACACCCAAAGTATGTACCTATGTTACTCCAATATGTACCACTATATTTCCTCCTACATTTTAGGCATCTAATATGAATCACCCCGTCATCACCTTCTTTACTCTTATTGTGTTTACGAGGGCATTTCTTTACCTTATGACCCAACTCTCCACAACCATAAGAAGCGTCGGTACCTCTCAAGCATGGGTCATCATGGCACCTGCCATATTTTGGGGACCTAGCATAAGGCACCACACCACCTCTACCTTTGGGATATTGGAACTTTCCTTCAATACGGCCCCTCTTGGCCTCACTGCCTCTCCTCCTACCATTTGAAGGATCGGGAGCATTCACCTATTGATCGAGGTGAATTGCCCATTTTGCCACCGCTTTGGCTACTTCACATAGAGTATTACGAATCTCCACATTAGTTACATCACTGTCCTGAGAAGCATGAGACATATCCTAAAATGTAATAGGTAGAGATTAGCAAAAAACCCTAGGGGACCTAAGTCTATCGCATGACATAGATCATGAAGAAGTGAAACGTATTGTAGAATGTCTTATAGCCTCTAGCTCATAGTTGTGGTGTATAACACTACCATGAACAAGACTGTAATCGATGTGGTGTATTGGAATCCAAGGATCTAATAACCTAGTGCTCTGATACCAAGTTTGTCACGACCCAACCTAGGGCCTAGACGTGGCACAATGCATGGGGAACCCGAAAGGACCCTAAGCAAGCCTCTTAACATATCATTACACATCCTTGGTTGTAGAAGTAATAAAATACAACAAGAATAGAGTAAAAATAGGAGCAATGGGGCTAAGGGACGACTTCCATATCATAAACATCAAGAGTCACGAAAGCGTCAAAGCTTATAATATTACACATGACATATCCAATAACACCTCTACTACATAGATAAGAGCGGGGGCCAAGAAAATCTACTGGGCTTACCCTTAAAGTCAACATATGTATAAAAGAAAATAGTCTAGAAACATAGCATGAGATCATAAACATCATCCCTGAAATTGAGGACTCACTAAGAGCTTGAGAGAAGTCGTACTAGCTGCGTGGTAGAGGATGATCAAGTGGGGCACCAGTTCCTACATGTTGACATCATATAGGTATAGAGTGTGCATTAGTATATTTTAATGTACTAAATATGTAGGATGCATTGCAACAAGAGATAAGTAACATAGCCGAAATGCATAAGCATAACCAATAAGTAGCATATAATAAGATGGCATGCATGTGAGATGTTATGTAGTAAATCATGCTTATATAGAACATAATATATGTGTAAGAATAGATCAATATTATATTCGTGGATCGTTGTACCCTACCACCCTTTGTTATTGAGGTACCAACCCTATCAATTGGTTGGTGGATTGTCACACCCTACTACCCTTGATGATTATGGTACTAACCCCATTAATTAATTGGTGGATCATCATACCCTACCATCCTTGGTGATTGAGGTACTAACCCCATCAATTGGTTGGTGGATCGTCACACCCTACCTCCCTTGGTAACCGAGGTACAAACCCCCTAACATAGTTATCAAGGTATAAACCCCTCAACATAGTTGGTGGATCATCTCACCCTACCACCCTTATCGAGGTACAAACCCCCCGACATGGTTATCAAGGTACAAACCCCTCAACATGGTTACCCGATGTATATCCCTCGAGTAGGGCATGGTCATATTCTAACACTATATAGGAGGAAATCATATACATAGGTTCATTTCATCATCATATAGTCAATCAACTTATAAGACATGTATTAGCCCTTCAATTCCTTAAGAAAACCATAATTGGACATTTTATCAAACAATTGGCGGGTGTGTAGTGCTAGTGTAAAACCATGAAATTTAGGGATAAAATGATGCAAGGAAATCTAATGTAAAACTATCAATCAATACATGGTAACACCGTTAAGCAATGGACATCAACACCCTTCATCAAACTAACAATAGATCTTAGATTCATAGCTCAAAACATGTTAAAACAACCATAATTTCATGAAACCCCAACATAGTGTGCAGTGAAATTCATAGTAGATAAGACCCATGAGTAAATCAATTTTAAATCATGCAATTTTAGGTAAAAGAGAGATTGGGTATCATGAGTGAAAGGAACCCATGAAAGAAGCCCACATACCTTGACTTTAGAAAATCCTTGAAGAAGATTTGAGATGGAGACTTGAAGCTTGAATGAGAACCTTAAAATCTGGATGAGTTTGAGACTTGAATTTAGGAGTTGAACTATTGGCTAAGTGTTTGAGTGAGTATTTTGGAATGTCTTCATGATATGAGGGTGAAATAAGGCTAAGTATAGACATTTTCATGTGTGGGAACACTTTGGCCCAAGACCCAAAGGCCTTACTCTGACATAAAAATCACTGGCAATAAAATATACTGGTCTTCTTCTATTCCATGATGCAAACCTATCACGAAGGCAAAATTAACACATGTTCACGACAGCTGCACATCGCAGCACTGTCACAGATTGATTCTAGATAAGGCAACTTATAAAAATTGAAATTGCTAATAGTTTGCTCCTAAATCAGGTTTAAACCCTTTTTCCACTCAATTTGACCCCCTAAATAAGAATATGAAGTTGGATTTACATTTTGAGATATCTGGAAATTATGATTTCGGGCACTTCTTAGGCACATTTTTGGGCACTTTTTATGGTCGTTTCATGCACCTTATATACTTAATACATTGCAATGTATTAATACATGTTTTTGTCTACATGATGTCACCATGTAGGGATCGACATTCCACTTTGTCCACCAAGATGTAGCTAGCTTTTGATGACCAAGAATAGCAGCTTTGGCGAACCCTTAGTTCACGGAGTACACCCTTTTCTTCATGCCTTGTATCTTTGAGAATTATGTATATTAAATTTTTTCATTAGAGACTTTTACTTTCTATCTTATTTTTATCTCTTTCGTATTTTGAGGGGAACCATGATTGTGTTTAGGTCTCGCTATGCCTTATGTAAAATAGTTTGTTTGGACAAAATGATTTTTAGCTTGAGATAATGATTCTTGATTCCTAAAAAGGCCAATGTCCCTTACTCCCTTCCCCACTTTTAATTCTAAACTATGTTGTTAATTACCTATAAACGTTTAATGAATTCTAAGAGGGTTGAGTGATATATCTTTAGGTTTCTCATTCACGATGTTATGACTTGGCCAGATGCTTAGGTTGTGAAAAATGAGGTATCAAAGCATGAGATTTGAAATGTTCCTCAGATTTCCAACATATCATATTGAGTAGAGTCTTTTTCACGGTTTTGAAGTGCACTACAATCATAAATGAGAGACTATCTTCATAAATCATGTCATGCATCTAGAGTTGTCTAAGATTTTCACTTATCTAATGATGTTCCCTTTGAAATTTCTAGATCATGCCACCAAGAGTAGATCCTTTACCTAGGGAGGTGAACGAAGAACAAGCCCCTCATATGCAATAAGAGGAGGCCGTCACACATGCAGCGTTCCGAGCCACTTTTGTAATGTTAGCCCAAGTCTTAGCCAACCAAGTCAATCAAGAGGTTGCACTTCCACCCAAGCACCGTCTCTAGATACAAGGGTCTGGGACCTTACGAGGATGAATTTTCCAAAATATCATTGCTCCAAAGTTGATGAAGACTTGGTGAAATTCATTGATAAGATATGTAGGATCATCGCCTTTATGGGAATGTCGTCAGAAGAAAATGTTGAGGTAGTGGTCTATCAACTCAAAGATATGTCAAATGTTTTGTATGATCAATGGGTCAATGAAAGGGGTGAGAGAGTGGGCCAAATAGAGTGAGAAGAGTTCAAAGGAGCATTCTTGGATAACTTTCAGTTGGAGATAGGGGAAGCAAAGGTGCAAGAGTTCATCAACTTGAAGCAAGGGTATATGAGTGTGAGGGAATACTCCTTTCAATTTATAAAGCTTTCTAAATATGCACTATTCATGGTGGCGGACCAGCAGGCTAGAATGAGCAAACTTAACTCTTGGGTGTCAGAATTAGTATCCAAAGAGTGCAACACTGCAATGCTCATGAAAAAGATAGACATTTCCTATTTAAGGACATATGTAGGGAAAATTGGAATAGGAAAAATTTAGGGAGTGTGCTAGGGTGTCCAAGAGGGCTCAAATGGATGATGGTGGATTTTCTCACCAAAGGAATGGTGTCCATAGCAAGTTGCATGGTGGCCAAAAGAAAATGAGCCAAGGGCCAACTAAAACTCTTCCTCCCTATATCAACAAAGATAAGAGGGAAATCCTAAGCCATAAGAAGGGTCAGGTGCACAAGAGTCGCCCAATTGTTCTACTTGTGGAAGGCCTTATAAAAGAGGAGTGTTTAGTCGGCTTCAATGCATACTTTAGATATGGCAAGCCCAATCATCATGCCAAGGATTGTAAAAGCAGTGGTGCTAGGCCCCAAGGCCAAGGTGGACAAGCTTGAAGTGCTCCAAGAGCCAATAGGTTCTATGCTTAGCATGACCGTTAAGAGGTGGAAGAGACTTCGGACATAGTTACCCATATGTTAAAAATTATGATTTTGGTGCCTATCCATAATTAGATCTGAGAGCTAAATTTTCCTTTGTAACTCCATTTTTTGCAAACAGATTCCATGTATGCCCTGAATTCCTAAATTAGCCTTTTGAAGTTTGTACTCCCATAGGAGAGTCTACTGTTTCATAAAGTGTCTATAAGAGTTGTCCCATGTCCATCTTGCATAATATTATCCCTCTTGACTTAGTAGAGCTTTCTATAGTTGATTTTGATGTCATACTTAGGATGCATTGGTTGCATACTTCCTACTCTTCTATAGATTGTCAAACTCAAAAGGTCACGTTCTACTTCCCTAATGCATATATTAATGAGTGGAGGGGTAGTAGCTCTTCATGTAAAAGTTGGTCTATTTCTTATCTCAAAGCCTATACAATAATTTCCAAGGGATGTATTTATCACCTAGAGAGGGTTAGAGATGTCACTTCTCAAATCCCCTCTCTTGAGTCGGTACCTATTGTAAATAAATATCTTGATATCTTTTTGGAAGAGTTACCTGGTGTTCCTTCAGAAAGAGAAATAGATTTTGATATAGAACTCTTGCCTGATACCAACCCATCTCCATTACTCCCTATAGAATGGCCCCCCGGAGTTAAAGGAACTAAAAGAGCAATTAAAGGATCTATTGGAGAAGGGTTTCATCAAGCCAAGTAAGTCTCTATGGGGTGCCCCGATATTGTTTGTGAAAAAGAAAGATAGGCCATTCCGAATGTGCATAGACTACTGGCAGATGAACAAGGTTACCATCAAGAACAAGTACCCACTTCCAAGGATGGATGACTTGTTTGATCAATTTCAAGGAGCCAAACACTTTTTCAAGGTTGACTTGTGGTCCAAATATCACTAACTAAGGGTAAAGGAGAGTGTCATCCCCAAAACAGCTTTCTGAACAAGGTATGGGCACTTTAAGTTTGTAGTGATGTGTTTTGGTCTAACAAATGAAGCAACGATCTTTATGGACCTTATGAATAGGGTATTCAAACACTACCTCGATATTTTAATTATATTATTCACCAATGATATCTTGATCTACTCTTGGAGCAAAGTGGAGCATATAGAGAATTTGAAGGTGGTGTTGCATACTTTGACAGAAGAGAGGTTTTTTCCTTAAGTTAGACAAAAAGATGTTGTTTTCCTTGGGAATGTGAAGTCGGTGATGGAATCAAACCTTACCCTGAAAAGATAGAAGTGGTTTGAAATTGACCTAGGTCATTGACTTCTTTGGACATTAGTAGTTTCTTGGACCTAGTGGGGGTACTATTGAACGTTCGTTAAAGGTATCACCTCCATTTCATCACATTTAACTAGGTTGACTCAAAGGAAAGTAAAGTCCATATGAGTGTGAGAAGAGTTTCTAAACCTTGAAGGATCAGTTGCCTTCGGCTCCAATTTTGAATTGTTGGAGGGAACCGTTGGATTCGTGGTGTATTTTGAAGCCTCATGTGTTGGTTTGGGTTTGTAACACCTTCCAACTTAGCTTAAAAAGACCAAATGATGTACTTCTTGAATATCTTAAATCTATGAATTATTTAAAAAATCCTACTTTCTATTCCTTTTTAGGAGGCAAAATTTTATAAGAAAAGGGTCACCTTCGGTTTTTAGGTCACCCATATCAAAAAATAACTTTTTGATGAAATTACATAAAATAGTAGGGTCTGTGACAAGAGTGCCCTGTTCCCCTATAGTTCAAAATTTTTTAATTTTTGTTTTAAGTTATGAACATTAGTTGGGACCTATCCTAACACCATTATATACGTAAATGCTCAAAAATTCCCTTATTTTAGGCCCTAATCCTCTCTCTAAACACCCTCAAATCCTCTAGAACTTCTCTCTAAAATGCCTCCATCAAATTCCTTCAATTTCTTGCAGATAAGGTTTCTCAAAGTTGTTCAAGTCTTTTTCTTCAAGTTTCAATGGTCAACGGTATAGGAGTTTCTTCATTCATGAGTTCTTCCACCCATGGAGTCTTAAAACCTAATTTACAAATTCCTTCAAGTTTTAATGATGATTTCTTATTGGTTTTTCTCAATTACCCTATTAAGCATAAATTACGTTTAGAATATTCATCAATTCAATGCAATTGCATGAATTGATTTTAAGGATTTTCAATTATGAAGCTATTTTATGATTATTAAAGCTATGAAAGTTATGTTACTTACTATGAGTTATTATGAGAATGATGATTTTATGAGATGAATTACATCATTCTAAGTTGAACTTTCAAAGAGGATACGTATGATTATGGTGCATTATTTAAGAATGATTTAAATTAATGATTTTTATTACATTGATGTATTATCCTCTTGAGTTACATGATTTAAAGCTTGTATCCATGAGCCCACCCAATTATCATATCAAAGTTTTAAGAGGAGACATGATCTGCAAAGATGAGGGCAATGAATGTTTATGAAAGTTAAAGTTATAATGTTTTGAATCCCTTAAAGTGATGTGTTGTCAAAATATAAAACATTTGATGCTTAAAAATATGAAATTTTGTGTATTCTCAAAGCAATATTAGTAGATTTGATGTATTTTATGTTTGTTATGTAGGATTATAGGGTCGGCACAATTTTTTGGCTAAGTGTGCAAATTTTACAGAAGTTTAGGTTTCATGAGACCTTTTAAAAGATGTAAATTTGGTTTTGTACAAGATTCTAGTGAAGAGTGACTTTATAAAGTTAAGTCTACGAACATGCAGACGAGTCATAGAAGATTTTATGAGCCGTAGGCTTGGTGTCATCCACTAAGGATCAGAAAGTGGGAAGTTGCTGAAAAGTTATCTAATGAAACCCCCTATAGGCCGTAGAAGGGTGTTGTAGAAGTCAACCCTAGAATTGAGGATGCAATTCATACAAACCCAACAACGGGCTGTAAAACATTATACGGCCCATGGAAGTGCCCGTAGAGTCTGTCGACCTAGTTCTCCTAATCCACTTTGATTTTGTATTTTAAAGGCTATAAATAGGTTTTTTAGATTATTTTTCATAAAGAATGTTACATAGCAATAAAGAATAGTTGAGAGCTTGAGAGAAATACTTGTGAAACATTATTTTGTGCTTTTCATCCAATCTTGTGATTCTTGGTGAAGACCTTGGATTTATTGTTCGTAATTCTCTTTTTTAAGTTGAAACACCCCTCATGTGTTTCGGAATGCCCCATAATCATAATTTTCATATATCTCAAAATTCGTGTATGATTTTAAAAATCCAACTTCATATTCTGGATCAGGGGATAAAATTTAGTGGGAAATGGGTATAATTCGAATTTTAGAAGATCTGTAATTAAAACTAATTTTTCAATTTCCAATGTCTGTCTGCACCCAGACTGCGACGCACCTGGGGTACAGACTAGTGTATTTGGTGGTTCGCGTCTGGTCTGTGTCGCGCCTAGGGCATGGACTAGTGTAATATTTTCCTTGGTTTTCTTATTTCATCTAAGGGCATTGGGTTAATAGCCCATGCCAATTTAAACATGAAATCCTCCATATTTAGCCATTGTTTTCAACTCTATAATGCACAAAACCCTCTTTGAAACCTCTCCAAGACTTTATCAAATCTCTCATTCAAATTCAAGGATTTGAAGATTTCTTTTATTATGAAATATATACATAAATTATGTTGGGGTTTTATGATGTATTGATTGATTATGCATGAATATCTATTTCAAGCTTATTCCATGAATTGAATTTGTCTATTGACACTATGCACGGTTTGAGCTATGAAACAATGAACTATCATGAGCTTTTGTTATGGATTTCAAGAAACTCTAAATGAGGATTTTACAATAATATTTGTAGGTTGATTCACATTGAGTTTACTCATCTTGTTTTACTCTTGAATTACATGATTTTGAACAAATATCATGAATCCACCATATGTTTGATAAAATTACATGACAAGAATTATCAAGTTGTTGGTGAACTATTACATGATTTACAATTCAAGTGACTTCACGATGATAACGGGGCTTTCAAGCATGTATCAAATTCATGAAAAGTATCTATGATTTTACAAGTATCAAGTTGAGCCCTATTTCAAGATTTTTATCTCTCGTGAGCCATTGATGTTAAAGCAAGGGTTCATGTATGATTATGATCTACTCTCATGTTCAAGTTAGGCTCACTAATAGATGTCGCGCATGTTTCAAGAGCTACTCATGTCAAGTTATGATATTTCTTACAAGATATTCATGTTATGATTAAAGTATGACTATTTCAAGTATTCTGTGAGATTAGACTTAGCACCGACTGAGGATTAAGATGGGGACTCGACTCAAGGGGTCCTCATCTAAAGTCTTTAGTCTCTAAATTATATGCCACCATAGGATTATGAATATTATCCTTGCTATACTAGTGGATCCATATAGTTCATGTTATCATGTTTGGTTTACCTTGGCAAGTAGATCACACTTCACCAGGGGTGTCATGCCTGGTTACCTGTACCGAGGGGGTGCCATGCCTTAGATTCTAAGTTGTAGTTGCTTGGTCTATGACAATTGAGGTCTCTTCTCACATATGTATGATGTATATTTTATGCAAGTTGAATGTTTTACAAACATGTTTTATTATGACCATTGATCATGTATCTCATATTGAGATTATATATCTATTAGTTATAATTATACATTTTGAATATACTGGCTTGTGCTTTTTTTCATTGCACCGCGTATACTTACTACATTCAAATTTATTAATGCATACTCTATGCCTACATAATATTACCATGTAAGGACCGGAGCTCCTTTTGATCATCCTCCTCCATGTGGCTAGTTCGGTACATCTAAGAAAGTTTTTGGTGAGTCCTCAACTGCGAGGACAATACCTAAGTTACTCTTGCTATATTGAGACTTTATTATGTTGAACACTTGTTGTCATGAGAGTGAGCCTGGGGAGTGTCTTGGGCCCCGCTCCATTCTAAGTTGGAGGTGTTGTTGGATACTATGTTTTCTATATGCTATGAGCTTACTCTTTTTATGTTTTTTATTTTTGACTATCAAAGACTTCCCTTAGTCCCGTTTTCCCCTTTTCATTAATTGACTCTTAATATTGCTTAATTTTGCTTCCGCAACCAAAGTTGTGAGCATGTTACAATCAAGAGGCTTGTTTGAGTTTTCTTTGGACTTCTCATTCACCGTGTCACGTCTAGGCCCTAGGCTTGGATCATGACATAAGTGCTTAATAATGTTATTCAAATTCATGATTCTTGCATCTACACTAATCATGAGTAGCTAAATCCACAACTTTGGTTGTGGGAACCATGAAGAACTAACAAGATAAAACTACATAATTCATACTTCTTGAAAAGTGTACATGCATCTATTAATTAATTATCTTTGGTTTGAATGCTTTTTAATATTGGCCAATGTTAGAATTCGCCTAGTATTACTGACTAGATCAAGGTAGTAATGAATAGACAAAGATATCAATTAACAGAATTCGATTGATGTTTCTTGTCTAATCAACCAAATTGGGCCAAGGGGAGGTTGTACTTGATCAATAGGCAAGGGTTAGTAATCTCACAATGCGGGGATGGATCAAATCATATAGTAAAATTTACCTCTTGCCTAGATCAAAGGGTTTTGTAAACATAACTTACTGTTCTGCATGATACACACTGGAAAAAAATTGTAAGGACCCAAATTTTGTACAACCTTAATGGAGCTTGAAAATTTGGTTCCAAAAAAGTTTTGACCAAGGTGATGCTTTATAGAAGCCTTCATAGTCCGTGTGAGGCTATATGGACCATGTGGAGACTCTTTACAATGGCCCTTAGCCTTGATGTGGAAGTTTGAGAGAAAGGCATACAACATATGGGCCCTACATAGTCTGTGTGAGGCTTCACAGTCTGTGTAGTGGATGTATCATAGCCTTGGCCTTGAAAATTCACATTTTTGAGCTAAGGCATTTCACGATCCATGAGGACCTTCCGTATAGGTGCTAGAGTAAAAATTTTCTATGTATTGGATCACCATCTCAGAACTTTGTCGTGAAGAAATTTTCTAAGTGAAGTGGTATGGAGGAGGCATACGGTCTGTATGCCTTAGTACGAACCGTGAAGCCATTCGTATGGGTGTCTATGTTGAATTATTCTAAGTGTGGGATCACTATCTCGGACCTTCGTCAGTGAGACCTTTTCTAAGTGTTGGATCATCAAGCAAGTATATGGACCATATGCTTTATGATGGGTCGTACACCTCTCGATACGGACCCTATTAACTTTTTTTTCTACTCATTCCATCAATGACATTTCCTAATTATAGTTCTTCTTAAGGGTCTTTTGTGGATTTCTATGCTATCTAAAGTCATTCAAATGACCTATACTTTATTTCTCTCATTCAAATTCATTCCTACACTTAGAATTATATTGAACTCGCATAAAAACTCTCTAAAAAACTCTTGTGAAGACGAAGCTTGGAAATCAAGGGAAGACACTTTTTTCAATAAATTTCTTCTTCAAATCTTTTGGAGTCCACCCGAAGTACCCATTCTGCAACATCTTGATCCTCATGGTAGATGATTTCCCCCAGGAAATCCTATGACTCTTTCGGTACCTATTTCACCAATACTACATCACCAAGAAGACCCAAACTCTTTTTGCACTTGATTTATGAAATTTAAGCTTACTTTAAATATGGATTTTGAAGATTATTGTTTATTAAATTCAATTGAAGTATGTACTATACTTTATTATTGATTTTAAGTTGATTTAAGCCCTCATAAGTTGAATTACATGATTATTAGCATATTTGAATATGCATTATCCCTTTAATGATGGGCATGGAGACTTCATGACTATTATATGATTATTATGAATATTTTAGTTTAATTTAATCCACATATTTATTATGTGATGGTTACACATTGATATGTTGTGATATTAGAAATCCTTCTGAAATGACCGGGTCGTAAGGAAGGTATCCATCATACCAAAATGACGGGGTTGTAAGGTATGGTGTAGAATACCCTTAGCAAGTAATCTTCTCTTACCGATGGGAGGTCTATATAGGACTAATTCATGTAATAGCTCACATGAGTTTGATTTGTCGGTTATAGTCCATCCCCACTATATATGAGCATTATGACATTTCATGCATCATGGACTTCATGACATATTATTATATCACTCTTTATCGCTATATACCTCTTTTTATATTATGTGCCCTTGTCATCTAATATTGAATGCAATTTTGATAAGTCATATGCATTGCTTGCCTGTATACTTAGTACAGTCAAACGTACTAACACATATTTTTTCTTACATTATCTAACTATGTAGGAACCAAGGACTACCTTCATCCACTGTATGACTGCTAGATTAAATCTTGAGACACTTGTTGTGGTGAGTGCTATCTTCCAAGGACAAACCACCATTCTTCTACCTATGATGTTTAGTTTATGTTATTTACTTTGAGGGTAAGATCGGGACATGTCTTGGGCCCTGTCCTATATTATGATTAGAGGCATTGTTGGACGTCTTATAGACACTTTTACATTTACATGCTAAGTGTTGTATTCGGAGATTTTGATTATGGATATGGATATTTAATAGATATCATTATATGGATTGATTCTGGGCATTATGATATGCTTTTATATTATAATGTGAAAGAGCCTATCTCCCGAATTGCCCTCATAGAGTGACTCATACTTACCTACCCCTTAGACTTTATATACTATGTGTTATGTGATTCCATGTCAACCCCTTTCCCTATGACATCTCCATAGCGTGAGTCCTACTTTTTCATCCCTTAGAATTATGTGTTTACTATTGGTACATGTTTCTAAATCGATGATGTGAATATGAATACTTTGAGGCTTGTTTTAGGGACTCTCGGGTCCCCATTCACCATGTCACTCCTAGGCCATAGATCCGGGTCATGGCAAACGTGGTATCAGAGTACTAGGTATTTAAATGATCCTCAGAGTCCAACATGCCGTGTCGAGTAGAGTCTAATTTATGGGTGTGAAGTGCACCATGCTTATGAGTGGGAGGCTATCATTACATTCTAGGAATTGTCTTACTTCATCATGTCTTATGTCATGCTTCAGACCATATATTTAGTTTCCTTATCCTGATGGCATCCTTGTTACATTACAGAAGATGCCTCCATGAAGAACTCCCCTACCAAGACCAGCCCCAGCTTATGAGGACCAAGTTTCTCAAGGGTTTATGGAAGAGCCTATCTCTAAAGGTGAATTCCGCGTGACCTTTTCTATTTTTGCACAAATGGTTACTTCTCAAACTAGACAGGCTAATCTTTCTCCCCGTGATCCCACTCTGGCTTCTAGGGAAACAAGCTTTGTCACAGATTAATCCTCCAGAGTTCTATGGGTCAAAAGTTTATGAGGATGCTTAAGAGTTTATTGATGAGCTCACTAAGGTGTTGACTGTTGGCAGTGACTTCTGAGGAAAAGGCTGAGTTAGCTACATATCAGTTGAAAGATGAGACTCAAATATGCTACGCTTAATGGTCAATAGATAGGATTTATGGTAATGTTGTTAACTGTGAGGAATTCAAGCTTTTATTTCTGGATCACTTCTTTCCTCTTCAACTTAAAGAAGCAAAGATGACTAAATTTATCAACCTCAAACAGGGTGGTATGAGTGTGAAGGACTATGCTTTTATGTTTATGGCGGACCCCGTGCAAGAATGCACAAGTTTATTTCTAGGATCTCTGACTTGGTTGTGAAAGAATGTTGTATAACTATGCTTATTTGGGATATGGACGTCTCCAGGCTCATGGTGTGTGTTTAATAGATTGAGGGAGAAAAGATCAAAGAGAAGAGGGTGCATGATTCTAAGAGAGTCTGTGATGATGATGGGTTCTCCAACTCTAAGGGTGGTGGTTGTGGTCGCTTCTAATAGGAGCAAGGTTCTAATGCTCGGGTTTCTAATACTATGGTGCCTCATCCCAAGGTATCGCTTGGTGGTGGGCCATTGTTTCCCCGGTATGACAACTGTGGGAAAAATCACTTGGGTGCATGTTGGAAGGAGTTGGGTGCATGTTTTGGGTGTGGTGATAAAAACCACAAGGTAGCTGATTTTCCTAAGGCTAGTAAGAAGGGTAAAGGTCAAGTGGCTCAAGGTGCTCAAGGGAAGCAAAGAGCTCCACAAAGTGTTGCCCTAAGGAACAATAGGATATATGCCTTGTATGCTCTTCGAGATGTTGAGGAGATGTTTGATATTGTGGCTGGTATTTTAAAATTCTTTCATTTTGATTCTTATGCTTAGCTTGATCTAGGTGCTAATTTATCTTTTATGACTCCTTTGTTGGTTGTTAAGTTTGGTTTGAGTCCTGAAATCCTAAGGGAGCCCTTTTTGGTTTATACTCCCATGGGTGAATCTATTATTGCTCATAGAGTTTATTGGGGTTGTCCATTTTCTATTTTGCATAAAGTCTTTCTGTGTGATCTTGTGCAACTTGAGATGTTTGATTTTGATGTTATTCTCGGGATGGAGTAGTTGTATTCTTCTTATGCCTCTATAGATTGTAGAACTCTGAAGGTCAAGTTCCAATTTTCAGATAACCCCATTCTTGAATGGAAAGGTAGTGACTCCGCTATTAAAGGTCAATTCATTTCCTACCTTAAGGTCCGAAAGATGATCTCAAAGGGGTGTATCTATTATAATGTAAAGGTCAAGGATGTAGAGTCCAAGTCACCTACTCTTGAATCAATTTCGGTGGTGAATGCATTTCCGAAAGTGTTTCCTGAAGATTTGTCATGTATTCCTCCTAAAGGAGAAGTAGACTTTGGCCTAGATCTTCTCTCAGATATGTAATTTATCTATATTCCTCATTATTATATGGCACTAACTAAGTTGAAGGAATTGAAAGACCAGCTGAAGGACTTGTTGAGAAAGGCTTCATTATGCCAAGTATGTCTTCGTAGGGTGCTTCAGTGTTATTTGTAAGAAAGAAAGATGGAACTCTTCAGATATGCATTGATTATAGGCAATTGAATAAGGTAACCATCAAGAATAAGTATCATTGTCAAGAATCGATGACTTGTTTGACCAACTTCAAAGGGCCATCTATTACTTAAAGACTGACCTCCATTCCAGTTATCATCAATTGAAAGTTAGAGAGTGTGACATTACCAAGATGGCTTTCCAAACAAGATATTGTCATTTTGAATTTGTGGTAATGTCATTTAGGTTGACTAATGATCCGGACATATTTATGGATCTTACGAATCGGGTGTTCAGGTCATTCCTTAATAGTTTTGTGGTCATCTTCATCGATGATATCCTTATTTATTCCCTAAGTGAGCGGGAGCACATGGATCATTTGAGGTTGGTTCTTCAGACTTTGAGGGAGAAGAAATTATATTCTTAGTTTAGCAAGTGTGAGTTTTGGTTGGGTGAGATAGCTTTTCTTGGTCATGTGGTGTTTAGTAATGGTATTACGTTGACCCAAAGAAGATCAAGGCCGTGAAGAATTGGCTTAGACTATTGACTCCTTCGAATATTTAGAGTTTTCTTGTGTTGGCTAATTATTATAAAAGGTTTGTTGAAGGGTTCTCATCAATTGCATCTTCATTGGCTAAATTAACTCAAAAGAAGGTCATGTTTGTATGGTAGGATGAGTGTGAGATGAGTTTTCAGACATTGAAGGATCAACTTACATTGGCTCCTGTTTTGACTCTGCCAGATGGGTTGGATGGGTTTGTTGTCTGTGATGCTTCTCGGATTGGGTTAAGTTGTGTGTTTATGCAACATGGTTAGGTGATAGCTTATGCATCTAGGCAATTGAAGGTGTTTGACCGTAATTACCTGACTCATAATCTTGAGTTAGCGCTAATGGTGTTTGCCTTGAAGATTTGGAGACATTACTTGTATTGGGTGCATGTTGATGTTTTCATCGACCATAAGAGTTTGGAATATGTGTTCACTCAAAGGGATCTTAACTTGAGGTAGAGGAGATGGTTGGAACTCCTTAAGGACTATGACATGAGTGTTTAATATCATCCCGGCAAGGCAAATATTGTAGCTAATGCTCTTAGTAGGCTATCTATGGGGAGTGTGGCTCATGTTGATGAAATAAAGAAAGAGTTGGCAAAGATATTCATCATTTTACTAGATTGGGTGTTAGGTTGGCCAACTCTAATGATGGTAGTATTCATGTTCGTTCAAGTCTTTGTGGATGTGGATGTTAAGAGAAGGTAAGACTTAGACCTACTGTTGGTTGAGTTGAACAATTTGGTTGCAGAAAAGAAGGGGCCAATCTTTTGTGGTTGTTGATGTTAATGCTAAGCAAGATCTAGATCCATCAATTATTGAGTTGAAGAAGTTTATTGCTGAAAAGAAGATATAGGTTTTCTCCCAATGGGGAGATGGTGTGCTTCGATATCAACATCGGTTGTGTGTTCTGGATGTGGATGATCTTAGGAGGGTGATATAAGTGAAGCCCATAAATCTCATTATTCTATTCACTCGGGATCTACTAAGTTGTATCAGGATTAGAGGAAAGTGTATTGTTGGCATGGTATGAAGAAGGATATAGACAAGGTTGTATCCAAATGCCCTAATTGTCCACAAGTGAAGGTAGATCACCAAAGGCCCAGTGGTTTGACTCAAGATATTAAGATTCCTACTTGGAAGTGGGAAGATGTGAACATGGATTTTATGGTGGGTTTGCCTCGGACCCAAAGGAAATTGAACTCAATTGGGGTTATTTTTGACCAGATGACTATGTTGGCTCATTTCTTGCCAGCCAAGACTACCTTAAATGCCGAAGATTATGCAAGGTTATACATCCAAGAGTTGGTGAGGTTGCATGGTGTACCTAGATCTATCATGCCGAATCATGGCACCCAATTTGCTTCTCACTTTTAGAGGTCTTTTCAAAGAGGACATGGTACTAAGGTGAAGTTGATACTGCCTCTCAAACTGATGGACAAGCCTAAAGGACAATTCAAACTTGGGAGGACATGTTAAGGGCTTGTGTGTCTAGAATTCAAAGGTAATTAGAATGATCATCTTCTACTCATTGATTTTTCTTATATTAATAGCTTTTATGCTAGCATTGGTATGGCACCATTTGAGGATTTGTATGGTAGGACATGTAGATCTCTAGTAGGGTGGTTTGAGTTTGAAGAGATGGCTTTGATTGGCCCAGATTTTGTATTGGAGGCTATGGAGAGGATAGAGTTAATAAGAGAGAGGTTGAAGATGGCCCAAAGCCACCAAAAGTCCTATTCGAATGTTAGGAAGAGGGATCTTGAATTTCATGTTGGTGATTGGGTGTATTGGAAATTCTCACCTATAAAGGGTATAATGCATTATGGGAAGAAGGGCAAGCTACGTCCCCAATATGTAGGCCCTTATGAGATTGTCAAGCAGATTTGGGAATCTGGCCTATAGGTTGGATTTGTCTCCGGATTTGAATTCTATTCAACTGGTTTTCCATGTGCCCATGTTGAAGAAGTTGGTTGGTGGTCTTAGTACCATTGTGCCTTTGGAAAGTGTTGATGTTGAAGAGGACTTGCCTTATGAGGATGTTCCAGTTGAGATTTTAGATAGGCAAGTGAAGCGGCTTCAAAACAAAGATGTGGCTTCGGTTAAGGTGCTTTAGAGAAATCAACATGAGGAGAGTGCTACATGAGAGGTGTAGTTGGACATGATGAAATGATATCCCCATCTTTTCTAATCTACTTAAGTCTAAGGTATTAGGTTGTTTCTATTCTGGTGGTCATAATTCTTTCACTCTTGAGTTTCATGGCATGACATGTATACGTGTATGAAAATAATTTTTATGATGTTTTGAATGATTTAAATACGTTTTGATATGAGTTTTAAATACTTTATGATTTTCAAATGATGAACTATGCATTGTACCTTGTGTTTGAATGTTTCATGTTCTAAGTCAAGCCTTGTTCTAGCACATTTGAGGATGAATGTTCCTAAGAGGGTGATAATGTAACATTGTACCTTATTTTTGAATTTTTTATTTTCTAAGTCAAGCCTTTCAAGCCAGCACATTCTAGGACCAATGTTCCCAAGGGGAAGATGATGTAAGGACCAAAACTTTGTACGACCTTAATAGGGCTTGGACATTTGGTTCAAAATTTTGACCTAGGTGATGCTTCATGGAAGCCCTCATCATCTGTGTAAGGCTATATAGACCATGTGGAGACTCCTTAAAGAGGCACTTGGCCTTGATGTGGAAGTTTGAGACTATGGCAACCACTCATTGACCTCACATAGTCTATGTGAGGCTTCATGGTCTAGATGGTAGACTATATGGTAGCCTTGGCCTTGAAATTCACATTTTTGAGCCAAGGCATTTCTCGCGGACCCTCTCACCGACCGTATGGTCCTTCACAGTCCATGAGCCCCTTCCATATTGGTGTTGAAGTAAAATTGCACTAAGTATTGGATCATCGTCTCGAAACATTATCGTGAAGAAATTTTCTAAGTAAAGTGGTATGGAGTAGGCACACTTGGTACGGACCGTGAAGTCGTCTATATGGGTGCCTACATGGAACTTTTCTAAGTATCGGATACCATCTCGGACCTTCATCAGTGTAAAGTTTTCTATGTATTGGATCACGAAGCAAGTATACGGACCATATACTTCATCACGGGCCGTATACCCCTCCATACGGACCCTAGCAACTTTTTTTCCTACTCGTTTCATTAATGGAGTTTTCGTAATTATAGTTTTTCCTAAGGGTCTTTTATTACTTTCTATGCTACCTAAAGACATCCAAATGACCTATACTTTATTTTTCTCATTTAAATGCATTCCTACACTTAGAATTATATTGAACTCTCCTAAAAACTCTTTCAAGAACACTTGTGAAGACTAAGCTTGGGAATCAAGGGAAGACTCTTTCTTCATTAAATTTCTTCTTCAATCTTCTCTATTAGCTAAGGTATGTGGGATTGATTCTTGGTCCCTTTCAACCAAGAAGACCCAAAATCTTTTTACACTTGATTTATGGAATTTAAGCTTTCTTTAAATATTTGGGCCTTGAAGATTATTGTTTATTAAATTCAATCAAAGTGTGGACTATACTTTATTATTGATTTTAAGTTGATTTAAGCCCTCATATGTTGAATTACATGATTACTACGCATATTTGGATATGCATTGTCTCTTTAAAATTTGATCTACGCACGGGTAATCAATATTATGATTTGAATATGGAGTTTACTTATGGATTTACTTGAGTTTCATACTATATTGTTGATTTTAGATTAAATCTATATTACTCATTGCTATTCACACATCATTCATGACGTATGCATTGATGAGCATTAAATTTTATGAAAATTATGAAGTGGGTTAAGCGTAATTATGTTTATGTATATGATTTTGATAAGATTATGGATATGATAAGAATATGATCACATAAATGTCTGTTTTTATTGGCTCTTTGAGTATATTGGGTGCATGCACCATATTGTTAAGTGAAAGAGTTATTACTATGCATGAATAGTATGGATAATTGTGATTGGGATTTTTATCCCAAGTATGAATAATTATAAAGAGTGTTTCACTTTTAAGCCAAAATGTGTATTAAAATGATTTGAAATTACTATTGCCTCTTTTGAAAGCATGTATATGTGTATGTATTCTCGTGGGATATTTGACTTAGCACTAATGGATTAGGGGCATCAAGGCTATCCCCAAGGGTCCTCTCCTTTTCCTTGAACTATGTGCCTGCACAGGTATATAGTAGCCATTACCAAAATGCCTGGGTCGTAAGGAATGGTTACATATTGATATGATATTGGAAATCCTTCTGAAATGACCAGGTCATAAGGAAGGTGTCCATCACACTGAAATGATGGTGTCGTAAGGTGTGGTGCAGATCAGCCTTGGCAACTAACCGATGGGAGGTCTACATCAGTCTAATTCATGCAATAGCTCGTATGAGTATGATTTTTCGATTATAGTCCACCACCACTATATATGACCATTATGGCATTTCATGCATCATGGACTTCATGACATATTGTTATATCACTTTTCATTGCTATATACCTCTTTCTATATTATGTGCCCTTGTCATCTAACATTGAATGTAGGTTTGATAAGTCAAATGCATTGGATGCCTGCATACTTAGTACATTCAAACCTACTAACTCATACTTTTGCCTACATGATCTAACCATGTATGAATCGAGGACCAGTTTCATCCATCGTACGACGACTAGATTGGATTTTGAGATACTTGTTGTGATGAGTCCTACCTTCCAAGAAAAAACCACAATTTACTACCAATGATGTTTAGTTTTTTTTATTTACTTTGATGGTGAGCCTAGGACATGTGTTGGCCCCCATCCAATTTTATGATTAGAGGCATTGTTGGATGTCTTGTAGACTCTTTTATGTTTGTACGCTAAGTGTTGTATTCAATGATTATGATTTTGGATAGGGCTATATAACGGATATCATTATATAGATTGATTATAGGTATTATGATGTGCTTTTATGTTATAATGTCTGAAACGACCCCAAAAAGTGCCCAAAAACATGCCTCGAAATGCCCAGAATTTTAAATTTCATATATCTCAAAATCAGTTTGCTACTTCAAAAATCTGACTTCATATTCTGGTTCAGAGGATCAAAATTAGGGGTAAAAAGGTCTAACCTCGACTTTAGAGCAATCGAATCACAATTTCAAATTTCTAAAATTTCAATTTCTAGAGACAGTCCACAACAGCACTGGGACATGCAGCTGTCGCAGACATGTTTTCATTTGGCCTCCACGATAGGTCCACATTGTGTACCTATGTATTTCACTACCAGTGATTTTATCTCGGACCAAGGCTTTGTGGTCTTGGGCCTAAGTTTTCCCAAACATGTTTTTACCTTTCACCCTCATATCATCCCAAACATTTCCCAATACTCCCCAAAACACTTATCCATATTTTCCATCCTAAATTCAAGTCTCAAAACCTTTATCCTAAGTTAAGGTTCTCTTCAAGCTTCAAGTCTCCATCTCCAATCTTCACCTAGTTCATCTATAAGCTAAGGTATGTGGGTTTCTTTCATAGGTTCCTTTCACCCATGATACCCAAGCCCCCTTTTACATAAATTGCATGATCTGAGGTTGATTTATAAATGGGTTTAGATCATTACAAAATTCACTGCACACTATGTTAAAGCTATATAAAGTTGTGACTATTTTGCCATAGTTTGAGCTATAAATCTTTCATCTATTGTAAGATTTGAGAAGGGGTTTTGATATCTATGTCTTGAGGGTGTTTCAAGGTGTTGATTGATGGTGTTACAATAGATTTTCTTGTATGATTTCATGTCTAATTTGCATGGTTTTAGACTACCATTTCACACCCTCTAAGTGTTTGATAAAATGTCTGAATGTGGTTTGTTGAGGAGTTGAGGGTCCAAAGCATGAGATATGATATGAATGACTATTTGATGATGAAATGCGCTTATGTATATGATAAAATCTATATAAAGTGTTGTATTAGACCATTTCCAATCCGGGGGGGACAAGAACCCGGGTAACCATGTTAGGGGTTTATACTCATCGACCATGCGAGGGATTTATACTTTGTCACTGTGTTGATAAGATGTGATTATCATCAACCATGTGAAGGGATTAAACAACAAAACCAACAAGGGTTTTATACCTTGAATAGCTAGCTTGGTCTCTGCTACACATATGATATCCTATATGAGTATGAGTTACTTAAGCATTGATCATACATACCATATTGTTATATTATGTCTATTGTTTAATATTATGCATTTTGATTATGATGCCTATCTATTTTTGCATTGTATCCTATATACTTAGTACATTCAAATATACTAATGCATACTTTATGCCTAAATGATGTCACCATGTAGGAACCAGTGCCTAAGTTGATCATCTTCCTCCACATTGCTAGTTCGGTGCTACTCAAGCTAGTTGGTAAGTCCTCCATTTTTGGGACCTTAGTCTACCCTTTCTCTTGCTATGTATTGAGACACTCTTCTTTATGTTCTATTTGACTATGAGGGTGAGCCCGGTTACATTGTCTTGGTCCCCGCTCTTATCTATGTATAGAGGTGTTTGTTAGACATGTTATGTATATATGACATGTGTTGACTCTTGTCTCTTTATTATGATGATATGAAAGTGCTTTCCCTTAGCCCCGGTTTCCCCATTCTTTTATGTCTTGATGTTTGATTTATTATTTCTGCGACCAAAGATGTGTAATGATACTCTAAGAGGCTTTCTTGGGGTTTCTTTGACTTCCCTTTGCGTCATATCATGTCTACGGCCTAGGCTTGGGTTGTGACAAGCTTGGTATCATAGCACTAGGTTGATAGATCATCGGAGTCCAACACACCGGATAGATTAGTGTCCTATTCATAGTTGTGAAGTGCGCTATGACTATGAATAGGAGGCTATGAGACGTTTTAGGAAATATTTCCCTTCTTCATGGTCTAAGTCATGCAATAGAGTTGTGATACGTTTTCCCCCTTAATGATTGTTCTTTGCTATGCTAGATCATGCCAACCACTAGTGGAAGACAGGCCTAAACTCCCAAGGAGCAACCTACCAATAGTGAGCTCCGAGATGCTCTTACTATGCTTGCCCAAGTAGTGTCCAACGAAGTCAATCAAGAGGCCCAAGCCCCTCATGCTACTACCCGGGAGCTAGGTAAAGAGACTTCATAAGGATGAATCCTCCAGTTTTCCATGGGTCAAAGGTGGATAAAGATCCATAAGAGTTCATTGATGAGTTCTTGACTTCATATTAGGTAAAGAGACTTCATAAGGATGAATCCTCCAGTTTTCCATGGGTCAAAGGTGGATAAAGATCCATAAGAGTTCATTGATGAGTTCTACAAAATCTTGAATATCATGGGTGTTGGGCCAAATGAAAAGGCAAAGTTGGCGGCATACAACTCAAAGGGGTAGCCAAAATTTGGTGATCCATTACTTTAAGTCTTGGGCCTAAAAGTTTCCATACGTATTTTTACCTATACTTAGTCATATTTCACCCTCATATCATCCTAAACAGTGGCATACCAACTCAAAGGGGTAGCCCAAATTTGGTATGATCAATGGAAGGGGGAGAAGGGAATTGGTAATGTGGTGTTTTAGGAGGAGTTCAAATTGGCTTTCCTTAATCATTTTTTTCACTCTTGAGCTTAAGGAAGCTAAGTTAGTAGAGTTCATGAACATGTGGTGTTTTGGGAGAAGTTCAAATTTGCCTTCCTTAATCAGTTTTTGGCTCTTGATCTTGTGGAAGGAAAGGTTGGTAGAGTTTATGAACTTGAAACAAGGTTCTATGACTCTGAGGGAGTATGCCCTTAAATTTTATCAAATTTCAAAGTACGCTCCTCACTTGGTGGCCGATCCTAGATCTAGGATGAATAAATTCATAATGGGGGTCTCTAACTTGGTAAATGAAGAATGTCGATCTGCCATGCTAATTAGTAACATGAACTTGTCTCGGTTGATGACCTATGCCGAGCAAATGAAAGAGGAGAAATTGAGAAAGAGAAGGGGGCTTGAGGCCAAGAGGGCTTGATTTGAGGGTAAATTCATAAAGGGTGCTAAATTTAGTCAAGGCCAAGGGCCTCCTCATGTTACCAATACAGGGTTTGCCAATGACCTTCCTAATGTCCCTTCCCAAAGAAAGATAGATTTTGGCATAGATCTCCTTCTCAACACTCAACCTATATCCATTCCCCCTTATCGTATGACCCCGGTGGAGTTGAAGGAGTTAAAGGAACAATTGAAAGATTTGTTGGAAAAGGGATTTATTAGACCTAGTCAATAACCTTAGGGTGCTCTAGTATATTTTGTGAAAGAGAAGGATGGGTCACTTAGAATGTGCATTGGCTACTGGCAAGTTACCATCAAGAATAGGTATCCTTTTCTATGGATTGATGACTTGTTTGACCAATTGCAAGGGGCTAGCTTCTTCTCTAAGATTGATCTTCGGTTCGGGTACCATCAAGTGAGGGTGCACGAGTGTGATATTCCAAGACGGCCTTTCGGACTAAATATGGGCATTATGAGTTTGTTGTGATGTCTTTTGGGTTGACTAATGTGCCAGATATCTTCATGGACCTAATGAATAGGGTCTTTAAACTTTACTTGATGCCTTTGTTGTGGTCTTTATTAATGATATATAGATCTATTCACATAGTAGAGAGGAGCATATGAGCCATTTAAGAGTTGTGTTGCAAAGATTGAGGGAGGAGAAATTGTATGCTAAATATGGTAAGTGTGAATTTTTGTTGAAAGAGGTTGCATTCTAGGGTCATGTGGTGTAGGGGGATGGTATAAAAGTGAATCCTAAGAATACCGACGTAATTAGGAATTGGCCTAGACCATTGACCCCATCGGATATTAGGAGCTTTTTGGGTCTTGCGGGTTACTATAGAAGATTTGTGAATGGTTCTCCTCTATTTCTTCCCCTATGACCAAATTAACTCAAAAGAAGGTTACGTTTGTGTGGACCGATAAATGTGAGAGAAGCTTTCATACATTAAAGAATAGGCTTATGTCCATTCCTATATTGTCACTACCGGATGGGCTTGAGGGTTTCGATGTGTATTGTGATGCATCTAGAGTTGGTTTGGGTTGTATGCTAATGCAAAATGGTAAGGTCATAACCTATGCTTCTAGGTAAATCAAGGCACATGAAAGGAATTACCCTACCTATGATCTAGAGTTAGCTGCCATTGTGTTTGCATTAAAGATTTCGCGTCATTATTTGTATGGGGTGCATGTTGATGTCTTTACCGATCATAAGAGCCTTCAATATGTCTTCACTCAAAAAGATCTCAACTTGAGACAAAGAAGGTGGCTAGAACTTCTCAAAGATGATGACATGAGTGTGCATTATCATTCTGGTAAGGCAAATGTGGTGGCAGGTACATTGAGTAGGGTGCCTATGGGTAGCCTAGCCCATGTTGATTGTGGTGATAGGGAAATGGCTAGGGTGGTGCATAAATTGGCTAGGTTGGGAGTTAGGTTAGAAGAGGTTGGTTATGATGGTTTTGTGGTTGGTGATGGGTCTAAGTCTTCCTTGGTTGATGAGTTTAAGCAAAACAAGATCTTGACTCCTCCTTACTTGAATTAAAGGCCTTGTTAAAAGAGGGCAAAGTAGTGGTTTTCTCCCAAGGGGGAGATGGGGCTGTTAGGTACCAAGGTAGGTCGTGTGTTCCTTGTGTTGGTGGTTTGAGGGAGAAGATTATTGATGAGACCCATAATCCTTCTTATTCTATCCACCCCAGTTTCACCAAAATGTATAGAGACTTAAAGGATGTGTATTGGTAGGGATGCATAAAGAGGA
Organism: Solanum virginianum; assembly: GCA_000787875.1. Classification (NCBI taxonomy): domain Eukaryota; kingdom Viridiplantae; phylum Streptophyta; class Magnoliopsida; order Solanales; family Solanaceae; genus Solanum; species Solanum virginianum. The sequence continues at coordinate 133,069 of DF357763.1, forward strand.
ACATTGCCAAATTCGTTTACAGATGCCATAGTTGTCAACAAGTCAAAGCCAAACATCAAAGGTCAGGTGGCCTAACACAAGACATAGGGATTCCCACTTGGAAATAAGAGGTGATTAATATGGATTTTATGGTTGGGTTTCCCAAGACTAGAAAAGGTTTTGATTCCATTTTGGTGGTGATTGATAGGATGACGAAATTGGCTCACTTTCTAATGGTTAAGACCATATATGGGGCTGAAAAGCATGCAAGGTTATACATCCATAACTTTGTGAGGTTGCATGGGGTTCCTTTGTCCATCAATCGAATCATGGTTCATAATTCACTTCACACTTTTGGAGGTCTTTTCAAAGGGGTCTTAGTACGAAAGTTCACCTTAGTACGACCTTCCACCCTCAAATGGATGGCCAAACTAGGCCAAGGGCCTCCTCATGTTACCAATATGGCCAAACTGAAAGGACAATTCAAACCCTTGAAGATATGCTTAGGGCATGTGTATTGGAGTTGAGGGGTAGTTGGGATGACCACCTTTCATTGATTGTGTTTACCTACAACAACAACTATCACTCTAGCATCGGTATGGCTCTATTTGAAGCTCTTTATGAGAGATGTTTTAGATCACTGGTGGGTTGGTTTAAGGTTGGAGAGGTGGCTTTATTAGGACCTGATCTAGTTATAGAGGCTCTTGAGAAGGTTCAGATGATTAGGAAAAGGTTAAGAACAACCTAAAGTCGTCAAAAATCTTATGCCGATGTGAGAAGAAGAGACCTTGAATTCAAAGTGGGTGATTGGGTTTTTTGAAGGTTTATCCAATGAAAGGTGTGCTCCATTTTGGTAAAAAGGGAAGTTGAGTCCAAGATATGTTGGTCCTTATGAGGCCTTAAGGAGGGTTTGCAAGGTAGCTTATGAATTGAAGTTGACTAGTGAAATGAATTTGGTTCATCTGGTGTTCCATGTCTCTATGTTGAGAAAATGTTTTTGGCAAGGTAGCTTATGAGTTGAAGTTGCCTAGTGAATTGAACTTGGTTCATCCGGTGTTTCATGTCTCTATGTTAAGAAAATGTGTTGGTGATCCTAATTCTATTGTGCCTCTTGATCTTGTGGGTGTTGTTGAGGATAATTTGACTTATGAGGAGGTTCCGATTCAGATCCTAGATAGGCAAGTGAAGAGATTGAGGAACAAAGAGGTGGCATTCGTTAAGGTCCTTTGGAGGAACCAACATACTGAAAGTGCTACTTGGGAGGAGAAAGCGGGCGTGCAAAAGAAGTATTCTTATCTTTTCCACTCTACTCAAGCCTAAAGTACTAATTCTAAGTCCTCTATGTGATTTCAAGTCTTATGTTTTGGCCCTTATGCCATTCATATGCATTCATGTTTAAGTTGGCAAGTCATGATGATTTTACGCTCGTGTTGAGGTTTTGAAAATGGTGTTTTAAAATATGAGGTTGCATTTTAGTTGGGCCGATTTGGTTATGATCATTCTTGTCTTATACGTCTCTTTTACATTTGAGGATGAATGTTCCCAAGGGGGAGATATTCAAAAGACCCCAAAAAGTGCCCAAGAACATGCCTCAGAATACCCAAAATTTTAAATTCCATATATCTCAAAATCTATTTGCTATTTCGAAAATCCAACTTTATATTCTTGTTCAAGGGGTCAAATTTAAGGGACAAAGGGTTTGACCTCAATTTTGGAGAAATCGACTCACAATTTCAAATTTGCAAAATTTCAATTTCCTGAGACGGTCCACGACAGCACCGCGACACGCAGTTGTCGCGGACATGTGTTAATTTGACCTTTACGATAGATCCATATCGCAGACCTACGTATTTTCCTGCCAGTGATTTTTATCTCGGTCCAAGGCTTTGGGGTCTTGGTCCTAAGTTTTCCCAAATATGTTTTTACCTATACATAGCCTTATTTCACCCTCACATCATCCCAAATATTTCCTAATACTCCCCAAAACACTTATCCATATTTTCACTCCAAAATTCAAGTCTCAAAACCCTTATTGTAAGCTAAGGTTTTCCTTCAAGGTGCTTCTTCAAGCTTCAAGTCTCCATCTTCATCTTCATCAAGTTCATCTATAAGCTAAGATATGATAGTTTCTTTTAGGGGTTCCTTTCACCCATGATACCCAAGACCCTTTTTACATAAATTGCATGATTTAATATTGATTTGTAAATCAATTTAGATAATTATAAAATTCACTGCACACTATGTTAAAGCTATGTAAAGTTGTGATTGTTTTGCCATATTTTGAGCTATAAATTTTTGATCTATTGTAAGATTTAAGAATGGGCTTTAATGTATAAGTCTTGAGGGTGTTTCAAGGTGTTTATTGATGGTTTTACAATTGATTTTCTTGCATGATTTCATCTCAAATTTGCATGGTTTTAGACTACCACTTCACACCCTCTAAGTGTTTGATAAAATGTTGGATATTGTTTATTCAGGAGTTGAAGGTCCAAAGCATGAGATATGATATGAATGCCTATTTGATGATGAAATTAGCTTATGTATATGACATACTCTATTTAAGGTGTTGCATTAGACCATACCCGATCCGGGGGGACAAGAGCCTGGGTAACCGTGTTGGGGGTTATACTCATCAACTATGCGAGAGGTTTATACTTCATCACCATTTTGATAAGTTGTGATTATCATCAACCATGTGAAGAGTTTAATACCTTGAATAGCAAGTTTGGTCTCTTCTACACATATGATATCCTATATGATCATGAGTTACTTAAGCATATTTTACTTAAGCATTGATCATATATGCCATATTGTTATATTATGTCTATTGCTTAGTATTATGCATTTTGATTATGATGTCTATCTATTGTTGCATTGCATCCTACATATTTAGTATATTTAAATGTACTAACGCATACTCTATGCCTACATGATATCATTATATAGGAACCGGTGCCCAACCTGATCATCTTTCCCCACTTGGCTAGCTCGGTGCTACTCAAGCTAGTTGGTGAGTCCTCAACTTCAGGGACCTTAGTCTACTCTCTCTCTTGTTATGTATCAAGACACTCTTCTTTATGTTCTATTTGACTATGAGGGTGAGCCTAGTTGCTTTGTCTTGGCCCCACTCTTATCTATGTAAAGAGGTGTTATTTGGACATGTTATGTATCTATGACATGAGTTGACTCTTGTCTCTTGATTATGATGATATGGAAGTGCTTTCCCTTAGCCTCGGTTTCCCTATTCTTTTATCTCTTGATGCTTGATTTATTATTTCTGTGACTAAGGATGTGTAATGATGCTCTAAGAGGCTTGGTTGGGGTCCCTTCGGGTTCCCCTTGTGTCGTGTCACGTCTAGGCCCTAGGCTTGGGTCGTGATAATGTCAAAGATCCTAAGTTCC